>JASDQU010104076.1:194746-212584 GCA_032191745.1 Picea mariana
TCCTTATGTTTTTCCATGAATAATGGTAGTGGGTCTTCCCCTACTAATGGTAGTCCGATTATCCATGCAATCAACTATGTATCTATGGACATTTCTCTATCTAACCACAATAACCCCCCATGGATGCAACTTAATAGCATCTTGATGCAAATGTTTATCTCCACACTCCTGCCAAAATGCAGTATCTCTAAAATATTAAGTATTCATTTTTTCTTCATCCTTGTTTCCCACTCCGGTGGCTCTACTATAACTTCATGTGAATATGGACTGAGATTTGTGCACATGTAATTGTTTGTTTCTAACTATGGAAACTTATTTATGTTTTCCAAGTCATGGTCTACATACTTCGTTTTTCCTATCTCTCCCAACATATCTCCTTCAATGATTACCCTTGATGGGATCTCTGGAACGACAAGTTCATACTTCAATTCCTTTAATAGCTCAACCTACTTCGTTGATGGCTTCCTGGGTGGCACATAATCCTTCGAAAATTTAACTAGGCTTGGCCCTAACGCTGATGCTTCTAGGGTTTCCTGGTAAACTTGTTCTTGATGGATTGTAGGGAGGTACAATATAAAGGAACATAATTTCATTATGTGTGGCTATTGATATTGATTGCATTAGTGGCTTGGAGGGAGCTAGAAGAAACTCAATTTTTGGGAGTTGTGAGGAAACCATGTTTAGCAGCAAGATATGTGAACTTGTGGCATACCGCGCACAAGGAAATATAGCTAGATAACAACATTAATTTCTATGTATACAAGGAGGTAATTCAATAGATCATTTAGGATACACTGGGCATACTACCGCAGGTGGTGGAAGCATACAAGGAGATTGTGTGTTTTAAAGCAGGAAGACATCATATGTTTATCCAAGCCAAGAGGGATCTGGATCAATAGTGGTTGATGACTATATATATCTTGATTGGAGATGAGGTAGGATATATTATAGAATATTGGGATGATGAATGGAAAACCCCAGTACTAGAAACAAAGCAACCAGAAAAGGAGACCGAACCAGAGAAAAATCTGGAAGAAAAAAAAGAAGAATAGGAAGGAAAAGGAAATGGCACAACAGAAACACAAGAAACAATATTGTGCCTCATAGAAAAGAGGAATTAAAAAGATAAGGGGAAATCAATACACCAATGTAAGAAGAGGAAAGTATTCAAGAAAGTGGACCCCGAGAACTTGACAGAAGATGAACTAGAGAAAATAGGAGATCAAGTAAAGGAAGTGATGAACAAAGCATTTCATCACGGGGCATGGAAACATGAGGAGATACACATGTATGTGTAGGAGTATATAGTTCCATTGCATCAGCTTTTGGAAGAAGAAAATATAGCACCAAAGAAAAGAGCAGAGGAAGAACAAATGAAGAGGATAATGAAGATGAAAAAATAAATACTAGTGACCTCTCACCCCTCAGAAGAATCAAGAGAGAAAAGAGTAATTAAGTTATTAACAAGATAATTAGAGTTCCCCTCAATAGATATGTAGGAGAAAGCACAAGCATTAATACATATTGACTTAGTCTTGTCGCATTTGTCGATCGATGTATTACAAGGTTTGCAGATAAGTGTTATGAAGGAGATAAATTTGTGCACAGAGTCGATGATGATGTTATTGACCAAAGTGACAAATGATAAGTCAAAATTTCATATAGAATATAGAAAAGTTATGATGGAGCGAGATGTGGCTGAACAAAGTATAGGAAGGTTGAAAAACGTAGTACACGAAGTGAACAAAATTTTTCCAGAGATACCAATGGAAGTTGATACTCCATTTAAATAAAAAGTGTCAAATATTAGTGAATCCATTTAGGACTTCCATGCGAAGATATTAGAATTAGAAGCACACACTATTCCAAGCACTCCAAAAGGGAGAAAAGAGAGAATAAAATGAAGACAATAGTGGAAAGTATCAACAATTTGGAGGAGTGTGCCAAGTTGTATGAATAAAGAAAACAAGTATGGACTCAACTAACAGAAGATGCAGAGTTGAAAGGAATAGGGAAGAAGTTGTAGGTTTCACTCGAGGAGGTGCAAAATTTTAAAGAGACAATGAGAATTCTGCCACCAGTAGAAAAGATGGCTACAATAACAGAGAAAATGAAGACCCACATTACTGCAGAGACAACAGAGGAAATTTTGCAATTGGAAACACAAGTAAAATAAAAGGTCGTGAATGCAAGAGAAATGTTCCAAAATTTCATGGTGACGTGGAAGAAGACTTGAATTAGTTGGGGATGATCCATAGGTGAGTGTTGGGGGCCTATTGGAGAAGAAAATTTTAGGACCAATTTTGGTAATTGTGCAAGGGAAAAGCACATGAAAAGTTGATTGAGGAGAAACACACGTGGAAGAAAGGAAGAAAGTTAGCTCATTTTCAAGAGTAACTCGTGCAAAAGGAGGAATTTAGTTATAATTATTTAGACATTTTGGTCCATTTTGTAATGAGATAAGCCCTAATGTAAATGTATAAATATGTATGGGTTTTGGGTAGAAAGTGGGAGAAAAAGTCGAGAAAATATTTTAGAGTTTGAGTTTGAGTTGAAGTTGCAGAGTATGGTATGGATGATTGAGTTTTGAGCTAAGTGTGCACTGTATGCACGAACGGAAAGGGAAAATTGGGTAGAACTGTATTATCATGTATAAATGCAATTCACACCTTTTGTAAGAAATGATGTTGAATAATAATATACGAAGCCTTACATTGTGGACGTAGCCCAATTTGGGGTGAACCACATTAAATATGGTGTCTTTGTTTATGTTGTGATGTGTTTGTTTATTTTTTTGATTATGTCTCTCACTTAATGAATGAATGGTTAATATGAACATGCTATATGATGGTTCTATGCATATGTTTTATGGTATAATGAATGATTTTTCAGTAGACTAGTAAGAATGAATGCCTCACATCCCTTCACGACTGCGGAAACTTGGTTCCTACAGTCCC
This sequence comes from Picea mariana, assembly GCA_032191745.1. Classification (NCBI taxonomy): domain Eukaryota; kingdom Viridiplantae; phylum Streptophyta; class Pinopsida; order Pinales; family Pinaceae; genus Picea; species Picea mariana. Next base: position 197,704 of record JASDQU010104076.1, read on the forward strand.
CATAGATACCTCAGGTGAGACTTCACCTACTTCCTGATAATGTTTAAAGGGTCAATAACTTTAGGGTTTTGTTGGTGAATTAATGTTGAACCTCAAGTATGTCCAATGCACCACAACAAATGGTTCCACGTAGGAGCAAACCACGTGACAAGTCAACTAAGGAGTAGCACACATGGAAGAAAGGAAGACAATTAATGCATTTTAAGGAGTAGGAGACATGAAAGGAGGAAGTTAGTTAGAAGCAGTTATACAATTTGTTCCATTTTGTAATGGGCTAAGCCCTAATGTAAATGTATAAATATGTACGGGTTTTGGGTAAAAAGGGAAAAAAAGTAGAAATTGTTTTAGAGTTCAAGCTCAAGTTGAAGTTAGAGAGTATGGTATGGATGAGTGAGTTTTGAGTTAAGTGTGCACTGTATGTGCAAACGGAAAGGGAACATTGGGTAGAGTTGGATTATCATGTATAAGCACAGTGTACACCTTTTGTAAACAATGATGATGAATAATAATATAAGAAGCGTGACATTGTCGACATAGCCTAGTTTGGGTGAACCATGTTAAATGTGGTGTATTTTTGTATGTTGTGATGTGTTTGTTTATTGTTTTGATTATTTCACACATTTAATGAATGAATGGTTAATATGAATATACTATCTTATGGTTCTACGCATATGTTATATGGTATAATGAATGAGTTTTAAGTAAATTGGTAAGAATGAATGCCTCACATCCCTTGGATATTGTTGAAACGTTGTTCTTTTAATACCCATAGATACCTCAAGTGAGACTTCACCTACTTGTGGGTGATGCTGAAAGGGTCGGTATCTTTAGTGGTTTGTTGGTGAATTAATGTTGAACCCCAGGTCTTTCCACTACGTGCCAAAAAATAGTATCGTTTTCAGGACCAGGATCTGCAACTGAGGGGAATGTGGAGGCCGGCTAAGGAAGAGATTGGACAATGTATAGAGGTGAAAGAGCACGATTTTGTCAGAATTCAGCATAAGAACCCATGGATCAGTATAGAGAAATGGTTAGAGAGGTATGTTTTTACATATTTACATGAATTTTTTGTTGGTGACTTCCCAAATGTTTTTTCTAAGTGGGTAAAATCATGAAGATGGGTAACACTTTTGTGAGAATCGGGTCTCCAAAATTCCTAGCGGAATTTGTTCGACTGAAAATTTGCACGTCAAATTGAATGACGACCTAACAACGCCCTTGAAATTCATGTACAATAGTTTTTGGATGATTTTTTTTCTTGCGGTAAGCATATTTCAGCCGAAAGACTTTTTGGATGAAATCTTTATTTTTAACAGATTCTGTTAAAAACTAGGTTTCGATCGAAAGAATATTTTGACTAAAAGCCTGAAAATGGGACTGTTTGCAAGAAACTGCAAATTCTCTCCATCTTACTTGATATTTGGAGGTAGTAGATTCCTACAAATACTCAAAATTTAGTTTCGAAATTGATACCAACATTTTTAAAATTGAATCTACTTTCATTGGATATAAAATTTTTTCATTTTCATTGTTTTTATCTAATTTTATTTAATTTTATAAAAAAACCAACTGCATAATATTTTTAGGTGAGATAATGATTCAGTGAAATGAAAAATCCATATCTCTAAAAATACACAGTGGAAAATTATGGAAAATTCATATTAAGAATCCTTAAACTGTTCTCTTCAAAATGGTATTTTTAGATTTTACTTTTAAATAAAAATTAAGATAGATACATGGTGGGGGAAAACATGTATTTAAAATATGTAACTTTTTCAGATTGGTCAACTTAAAAAAATTCTAGAAATTATAATATTCATCCATTAGATTCAAAACTATGGTCATCACAAAATAGAGTCTTTGTAGATTGTTGTAGTATATTTCTTTTGTCAAAAACAAAATTTTAATAATGTATACATTGTTGGGGGAAAAAATAACTCATTATCTTTCCCTTCATTTTTAAGGAACATACTATCAAACAATTTTCAAATTAACATATCAAATCTCAATAAAAAAAATTTGAAAAATAGTCAGTAGAAAGATAAAAAAAATTATTCACAAGTTTTTCTTTTACAGTAAAGTAAAATTCTAAATAAAAAAAATACTTTTGTTTACCGGAAGTTGAAGAACCTATAAAAATAAAATAAAAATTCTCATAAAACAACAAAAAGTGTTACCCATCTTCATGATTTTGCCCAAGTGGATACATAGATTAGCAGAACATCAAAAAAAAATTTGTACTGTGGTTCTGAGGAGGTGGACCCTTGAGTCGATTTAGGAAGTGAATACCATAAACAATAAGATATCATGTGCAGTTGACTTATGGTTGGACAGTATAGTAGGGGGTTATATTACTGAGTTTTTTGTAGATTGCTCTCAGTCATATAGCATTATTGAAAGAGAGTACTTTAAAGGACCTTGCAAAATATACTTGAAGTCGTTTTATACTTGGATCAAAACAATACTTTTTTATAAGGGTGTTATGAAGATGGAATCTGATTTCCCTAGTAGATAAGCAACTTCGTGCACATAGGGGGACTGTGAGTTGACAAGGGAATGATATAAGTGTATGGAAAAGAGGGATGCATAAAAGAAGGAATGAAAAACGAATGGGCTGAGGATGATGAGAGAAGAGGGATGTGCAATGGAATAAGAGATTGGATAGTTGCACAGTGGTAAAATATTTAGACACAGTAGGAAGAGGACTATGGCTGAGGGAGAAGGAAAAAACAATGATATTGAGGAAAGAGACACTGGTGTGATACTCCAGATCGAAGGAATATTGTGCACAAAAGAGTAGGAAAAGGAAAAGGATTATCAGCTCAATCCAATAGAAGAAGATCCCACTCAAGCCAATCTCTGCATCAAACCCATGACCCCATCTACCTCAAGAACTGAGGTAAGATCTAAAATTTTGTCACTTGTAGTTAATGAGGGAAGTAAATATAGTAGTAAAGGTATTCAGAATAGTGTAATTAGTATGCCAAGTCAGAATCATCTACAGACACCAGCGACGAATACCACACCGAGCATGATGGTAGGAGTACATCCCACTTTGAACATGCATGTCTTTCATGGACCAGGTTTAGAGGATCTAGAACAAAATTTATTTGTTTGTGAAGCGATATGGACAGTGAAGAATGTCCAATATGATGATGAAAATATTGTGCATTTGGAAATAATGTTCAGAGAATGCGCATTACAATGGTATATGAAGTATCGGTCTACTATGCCCGCTGGACAAACTAGAAAATTAGTACACATTAGGAAAGCTTTGTTGAAAGAGTCTCAAAAGCTGAAGTCTGAGTCGCAGTGTATTACAGAGCTAAAAGAGATCAAGTAGTTGGAGAATGAGTCGCTATGGTATTTTCATCAAAGATTCAATATATTAAAGGATCGATTGGATTTCTAGATCCTAGATGACAACATAGGGAGTGGTTTATTTTAGGATTGTTGCCGCATATACACTACCCTTTGATGTAGTAGAAGATTACGACATAGTCAAAATCCTTAGAAATATCTATGAAATTGGACGCATCCCCTGTAGGAGAGAATAGTGTAGGGGTGGCTCAATTTCAATCACAGTTAGTAGCACTNTAGAAGTACCAAAGCACTGGTAGAAACCTGTTTTGTAATTTTTGTAAGTTTGTCGGACATGATGAAAAGGAATGTCACACATTTGATTTGATGAGAGAGCACACAATAGATGCATACAAGGTCCAAGGGGAAGAAGTACCATAAGGAGGATTACCATAGTACAATACTTCAAGAGGTTACAATCAAGGAGGAATAGGAGGATTCAGAGGTCATGGAAAAAGAGGAATTGGCAGAGGAAGAGGCCCAATTATATGTGTAACGACCCCTATCGTTACGACTACAATGAAGCAAAAGTGATTTTTTTTGTTTTTTTGTTTTTAGGCAAGAAGGAAATGACGACAACAGTTGAACCACACAACCGGACGATGAACCCATGTGCGCATATCAGGCAATAGACAACAATGAATCAACTCACTGAACAACGATCAACTGGGAGAACATGTGTAAATCAAAATATAGAAATAACTACCCACCCGACACAAACATGACAACGCCTGTAAGCTAAGGACGACATCACAATCCCGACACAATAGCCTTGATGACCAGTAACTAGAGCCTCTATGGCGCGCAACCAAGTGCATGTAGGTGTTACACCCCAAGCGCCAACAACAAACTTACAATGATCAACAATACCCACAATGGGAAGCAAAGACTCTGGACAAGTTATCATTTGCCTCTATCCAATAGGGAACACCATGATCCCTTAGTTAGGGATCATGTCATCCCCCAGTGATAGGCATGACAAAAATCCTGGTGCAACCTAACCTATCTAGACCATGGACTCAATAAAGATCCAACACGCTAGGGGCTGAATTAACCGACAAGTAGACTATGCCTACGCCCTCAAGTAACAGGTCGACAAGACGCAAGATGATTTTATTCAATTAAAAATGTGCAATATATTACACGTCTTCGCCAACCAACAAAAACCATTATCGGTTAAGCAAGATGCCTAAGTGTTGAGGAGTGAACTATCATCTAGTTACTATGGTCATAAATTTTATCAGAAGGTAAATTAAAACAAGTTCTTAACAAATCAATAAGATGACTAACAATTACCTACTAACCATTAATAAGTGAACTATTGATCTACGCTGCTCATAAAATAATGGACTTCGCGGTCTAATTTTAACAAGTCTAATTTGATCAATATAAAAGCTATATATAATCTCTATCATAATAACAGAACTAGTCTAAATGCATTGTTGGCATGCAAATAACATTATTCACAAGTCTGATTAACCATAATGACCAGTATAAATTAATCACTTAAACAATGTTAACGGGTCTAAATCAACTACCTTAACAATATATAATACCATTGAAAAAATTCACATGATTAACAAAAGTGAACTATGTTGTCCAATACATTGCGGTCTCTGGATAATTCAATTGATAAACTATTTGTAATTAAAATGATATCGCTTGATCAATAAACACAATGATTGAGAAATAATATCACGACGTAATAACATTTTGCCTTCCACAATATTTACCATGCTATCCATGATGATACTATTAACAATAAATTAAACGCTTATTTAAAAACTATCATCAATATTCAAAATGCTAACAATGAAATTTGAAATGATATCATCAATATCTAAAATGCTAAGTTATTCAACGCTATCCACAATATTTATGATGTTGTCAACAACATTTAACATGCTATTTACCACATCTAGATGCTATCAACAATAAATTGAATTCCTAGTCACGCCCGACCACCAACACATAGCAATTACACATAGTTATCATTAACTCTCTATCAACATATATTTACAACAACCACTACAATGCAATAACTACTGTCCCACAATTTATGAGAATCGCTACACAATCAAACACTCTGTCATATCTATTAACAATTTATGTCATACATAATAAAGGGTTGTTGTCAAAAGGGCTGTCTATAAAACAAGATCGTGGTTTGTTTAATATTCATGTGGGGGCCACTAACTCATGTCACGGTATCAATAAAAACTGCCATCAACCATCCATTATGGTCAAAAAGGTGTGGCATATATGGGTAAGGAAAATATAATTATATTATTGTTGACTATTAAATTATGTGTGGATAAAAAATTGAAACTATGCCTAACATCCACCAAATAGAAACAAAATCGTTGTCTGTTTGAAGGGACGCTGACAGTGAAGTCGTTTTCAAGTAGGATGGAATTAAAATGTAGTCAATCAATGGGGGCAAGGTAGTTGAAAAAAAAGGAAAATAAAACCACTGTGATGTACCAATACAAATGCCTAGACCCTAAGACGAACGCCCAAAAATTAAAACAAAACTCCTAGGCATGGAAACGCTGAGTTTAACATTGTGGACGCTCTGACACTAAAACATAACAACCAGGCACAAAATCGTTTTGGTCTAACACCAAATTGTGGTCAATAAAAAGGGAAAGAAATCATTGAGTTTAACTTCACGTTGTTGGGTTAATTCATTATTATTGTAATATATATTGCAGAGTAAAAAAACAAAATGCATGCCAGGTGTATGAAAAATGCAGGGAAAAATTCACCCTTAAAACCGAATAAAATGCATAGGAAAATCGTAGTCCAATAGTTAAAAATAAAACGCCTTGAAATTGCACTCAACAAGGTAAGGGATGGAGGTTCGAGTCAAGGAATAGTAGCCAAATTGCAGCGTAAGATTCGCCATGGATAAGGGTAACAATTGCAATATTAAAAATGTGAATATTGTAGAGTATCCCAAGTAACGTCTCCAGCCATTTCACCCAAAACAACGCAGTCCAAAATACTTTATAAACTATCATTCGAGTCAATTTAAAGTGGAGAGGTAAAATCACAAGACATAGGTGTAAAAACATAAGGTAAAATTTGCAGAGTAAAGGAAGACCGGATGTATAAAAAAAAAGCACAGTAAATTCGTCAGGAAAAGCCTTAAAAATTCAAAATTAAATTATTGCCAGGAAGGGTATTAAAAATGCAGAGTGATGGACCGCACGGGTGTAGACGGATTGGCAAGTGCCGTGTAAATGGAAGGAAATTTGTAAAAATGAAGTCTCATGTTTGATTCTCACCCGGATTTACTCATGCGCCATTCTTGTGGGTTGGGTGGTTGCACCTGGGGTTATAGTGGTAGCCAACGGGGATCAACCCCGTGTCACGCGAGTATGAGAACCGCGAGAAAAAAAAATGCAGAGTGACTTCGCCAAGGGACACAACAACGCAGAGATCAAATGTAGAGGATAATAAGCGGTTTGTTGAGGGAAAGGATAAAAAATTGCAAAGGTAATCAATCGCAACAAGGTGCAAGACAATCACTCAACCAGGAACAATCAATAGGGGTAGACATCTAAGCAAACATCCTTTGCTCATCATCCACACAGATAAAAGTAGGGCATTAGGATCTATAGGTCTACTAACACTGAAGTGATGACTGTCGATCTGGCTCTTGGCCAACTACTCAGGTGTGGAATGATGATCTAGGGATGAGGATGAAGTAAAAACAACAACTCTTCACAAAAAAACAATAAAACCAATAGGACAGTAATAACATTCAGGGATCGATTGCAAAGGTAATCAAGTCAAGCAATGAGCTTAAGGATATGGGAGATTTAAGTTCTCGATTAAAAAGATAAGTCAAACATCCCCTTTTTTACACAATTAAGTTATAGAAATGAAAGTGTAAGGTCAATAGTAATCTAGCATGCAGAATAAAAGCATGTGTACCATAGCCCAAGGTGATAGCTCTGAGTCATTGTCTCGCGTGCTCTGTGCAACTCCCTCTTGCCAATTGATGAGACTTCATCGGTACCTCCCAGCCAAATCTTGGGGTACTGTTCTTCCGCCTTAGCCCCCTGATCTGCAAAAGGGCCATGCACACTACACCAGAGAACAACTAGCTCCAAGCTCACCTCACAAGGCTGAGCTACCACTCCTCACCAAGCTGGGTATCCCAACTCCCATTAGATAAGTCGGTCAAGTCTAAAATTCTGCAGCGTAACGTTACACATAAAAGAAGAGATCCATCCTCCTCCTCCTCCCTCCTTTATATAGATTTTCTTAGTCATTTCTTTCCCAATTTCCCATTTAATTTATTGTTCAATAATTTAATTCAGAAAAATCCTCCCCATAATCCCTTACACATTTTAAGGACTTACCGCCTTGCTAATTTACTAGTTGAGTTCAATTTAGAAAGTTCTTAAAGGAAATATTCCTTACTAAGTTAGTCATTCTTCGTTTTCCTTATGTTTCCATTTCTCTTTATGTTCCCCCCCCTTTTTCCTTTAGTTTCCTAATTCTTTTAAATTTCCCTCTTTCCCTTTTTATCTAAAACTCAAATTAGCAAGTGTAGGAAATTACCTTTTTCCCCTTTTTATTTTAATTAATAAATTTTTAATTAGCATAAGTAACGAAACATTTATTTCCCTTTTTGTTAAAAATGTAATACCCCAAAGTAATTTGATTTATATAAATTAATTGAATGGCTTACCCCCTTCTCGTCACATGTTTAATAGTGATTATTAGTATTAATTTTTTTTATTTTTTTTTACCACAAGTATCACTTAGACCTAGATTTTATTTTCCTAGGCTAGGCGACATTTTATTAAGGAATTTTTTTTTAAATCTTTCTTATCACATTATTCGTTCTAAGGCCATCTAGGTTTATTCACTTATTAGTTAACAATGTGACGTGCCCTTCAGGACGCACTAGGTGCTCTAAGGGTGCCACTCACCTCGTTTTGTTTCCCTTACACGACATGCCCTTCAGGACGCACTACGTGTTCCAAGGGTGCCACTCACCTCTTTATGTTTTTCTTGCATGACGTGCCCTTCAGGACACACTATGTGCTCCAGCGGTGCCACTTGCCTCTTTTCATTTTTCTTGCACGACGTGCCCTTCAAGATGCACTATGTTCTCCAAGGGTGCCACTCGCCTCTTGATTGACTTGGTAGACATAAAAAACACCTGGAGTCAATACTCCGCCAGGTGATATTGTGGGAGACTAAGGGCCTCTAAGGAATAATTCCCCTGCCTTATTGCGCACCCCTTATAATCATCGAGAGCGACTGTCGCAGTCTACCCTCATGGCATCGTGGGTCTTCTCGAGCTAGGTAATCTTTAACCTACAGTTCGAGCCACGACAAGAGTGCTAGTAGGTTGTAGCAGGGCTGATGTCCACACCTCTCCCTCAACATCTCTAGTTATCATGCATGACCCCTCTAATCCACATGTGATTCTGGTTAGAAAGTTATCGTCGGCCTACATCATCAATGAATCATGTCAGAAATAAAATCCATAATCATAACATATAATCAGATGCACGTGGTCATATATACAACAATCAAACCCCAATTGTCCACTCCCTGACTCGGTCCGAAGTCCAAGGGTTTCATCGATGCCTCTACATACTCGATGTCCAAAATCCTGCACACTCAGGAGAACCAAGTCAATAACACTTCTTTATGTCAATACAACAAAATAACATATAATAACATCCATAATGCCTCATAATAATAATCAACGACCAATAGTATAATAATCTAGATAACTTGCAAGAAAGTGTCCTCAAAGAATAAGTTCGCTTAGTGCAGGAAGGAGAAGAATGTTATATACAACCCCTCTTTCTCTAAACTTCATCCTGAAGTTTCATAGTATACAAGTGCCAAAATAATGTGTATCACTGTGTCATAAGTCTATCTATCAAACAAAAATGGAAACTGTTGGCACATATCATATGCGTCCTCCCAGGTCGCTGAGTGCAGACTATAGTTGTCCCACTGGACCTTGACCTGATGTACTGTTTGATGTTGTAGCTTTTGAATGAGATGATCCAGGATGCAGATCGACTCAACCGTGATCTCCCCCTCATTTGATACCTGCAATAAACTCATGTAATTAACATGTGTAGGATCACTAATATATTGTCTCAAAACAGATACATGAAAAATATCTTTCATACGCCTCAAAGAATCAGGCAAGGCTAGTCAATAGGCCACAGGCCCCTTTCTCTCCACAATCTCGAAAGGTTCCATGAACCTAGGAGAGATTTTATCTCCCTTTTCCAAACTTGATCAAACTCTTATGCAGTTTTACCCGCAAGAAGACTCGATCTCCAACTTCGTAACTATGGTTGACACGACGTGCATCGACATAACTCTCCTTTCGATTATGCGCTTCTTTGATCCTTTGTATTATTGTTTTCATTTGATATTCCATTTATTGGATTGCTTCTAGTCCCACCAAGACCCTATCCTCAAGCTGATCTAAACTCAAAGGTGTCTAACATGGTCGCGCATAAAGAAACTTGAAAGGCACCATCTTAATGATGCTTTGGTAACTGTTGTTATATGAGAATTCTACTAGTGGCAAGAATTATTCAGCGTAACGTTAGTCAAGTCTAAAATTCTGTAGCGTAACGTTACACATAAAAGAAGATATCCACCATCCTCCTCCTCCCTCCTTTATATAGAATTTCTCAATCATTTATTTCCCAATTTCCCATTCAATTTATTGTTCAATAATTTAATTAAGAAAAATCCTCCTCGTACATGTGTCACCCATCCCCTTTGTTACACCAGAAATTAATTTCATTAATTATTTAATTACTTCTATTTCCCTCTCGCACCTAAAATCATTCCTAGGGAAATTGTTTTTAAATCTTTCTTATCACATTATTCATTCTAAGGCCATATAGGTTTATTCACTTTTTAGTTAAAAACGCGACGTGCCTTTCAGGACCCACTAGGTGCTCCAAGGGTGGCACTCTCCTCATTAAGTTTCCCTTGTGCGATGTGCCCTTCAGGATGCACTACGTGCTCCAAGGGTTCCACTCGCCTCTTTCCATTTTTCTTGCGCGACGTTCCCTTCAGGACGCACTACGTGCTCCAATGGTGCCACTCGCCTCTTTCCATTTTTCTTGTGTGACATGCCCTTTAGGACGCACTACGTGCTCTAAGGGTGCCACTCGCCTCTTGACTAACTTGGTAGGCATAAAAAACCCCTAGATTTAGTACTCTGCTAGGTGATCTTGTGGGAGATGAAGGGCCTCTAATGAATAAGGACCCTACCTTATTGCGCGCCCTTTAGAATCATCGTGAATGAATATCGCAGTCTACCGTCACAGCATAATGGGTCTTCTCAAACTAGGTAATCGTTAACCTATAGATCGAGCCATGAAAGGAGTGCTAGTAGGCTGTGGCGTGGCTATTGTCCACACCTCTCCCTCAACATCTCTAGTTATTGTGCATGACCCCTCTATTCCACATGTGAGTCTGGTCGACAAGCTATCGTCATCCTGCATCATCAATAAATCATGTCATAAATAAAATCCATAATCATAACATCTAATCAGATGCACATAGGTCATATATAAAACAATCAAAACCCAATTGTCCACTCCCTAAATCGGTCCAGAGTCCAAGGGTTTCATCGATGCCTCTGCATCCTCGAGGTCCAAAATCCTGCACACTTAGGAGAACCGAGTCAATAGAACCTTTCTATGTCAATACATCAAAATAGCATATAATCACATCCATAATGGCTCATAATCATAATCAACGACCAATAGTATAATAATTTGGATCACTTGCAAGAAAGTGTCCTCAAAGAATAAGTTCGCTCAATGCATGCAAGAGAGATATGTTACAATATGTTATAACAACAATCATCCTGGGCATTTAGCATGAGACTATCCAAATTCCTACACAACACGCACTCACTATAGAAAAGTGGATCATGTGATAGAATACTGTCCACAGTTGATCGTCAAGTGGCAAGAAAAGAGGAACCCGAATGTGCAGATGATAGCTATAGAGGAGTGCGATGAAAAAATTAAGGTAGCAACAATTATGCATGGAGGAGAGAAAATAGGAGATGATTCGACAAAGTAGGTAAAGTGAACCAAGCAGTGGGTAAGGAAAGCAACAAATCCTCCTCTGTTGTTTGACTCTAGAAAGGAGAGGGACACTTAAAATCAAGCAAGGAAAGGATTGATAGAAGAATAATGGATAACATTGACTTTGACCATGCCACCTTTGTATGAGAGGCCTCTTGTGTACAACATACCTCCAGCATATGACGCACAAATATAGAAAGGGAATTTGAGAAGGAGACTAGAAAGTTAATGTGACATTGGATCCCATAGAGGGAAGAAGATATGTGGAACCAACAAAGGGAAAAGATATCAATAACTTGTATAATATAACTGTGAGAATGGATGATTATGTGAACCCTACTACTGATGGTGCACTCATTTGTTAGAGTATTAGTTCCTGCACATCAGATTAAGAAGAAGCACTAGAGAATCAGTAGTATAGATTACATGAATTATCGACAAGAAGATGTTCTCACATTACCCACGCATTACAATGGTTTGGAAATGAGGTATGTGATCCCCCAAAGTAATATTTTCACATTCCACTTCAGGCGGTATGCATCACGTCACGTGGATCCTCATGATTAAGGAGAAATGAATTTTTGAAGATGACAATGTAAATTGAAGCAAAAACTACATGTCGGCCCTAATGTTAAAAGAAATACATATTAGTATACATTCATTTCACACACACAAGTTTGTTAATGAACAAGGAGATATAAATCGAACTTTAGAGGAAATCTGAAGTAAAGAAGGTCGAATTTCAAGGGAGGATGAATTCTATTGGTGATGTGTTCTAAGGTATGTTGTTTACAGGTCATCTTACCATTTTTTCTATAACTTTGTTTCTAGAATGATTCAAATGGTGAAATTCATAGGTTATTGAGAAGACATATCTAGGTACCTATGGTAATAATTTCAACTCCTTATTCGCTATAATTTTGTAGATACACTTTGTGGAAGATAGGGTTTTTGACTAGTCCTGAAGCTAGTCATAAAAAGGTGTTCTGGGTAAAATAGTCATAACATATTCATAGAGAATCCAAATGAAGTGAGACAAGTTTCATTGGAAATAGCACGGTCTGTAGCTTCTTGTGTACAAATTTTAGAATCAGATGTTAAATATTGAGTGCGGGGCATTCTATACAAGTTCACTCTCTTGAATAAACCAAAATTGAAGCAAATTACAACATCTCATATTTCAAAGAAGCAAATAGAGGTGATTTCTTTTCCTTTAATTGTGAAGTAATAGGACATGTTTAATTTGAATGTCCTTATCCAAGTATTTAAAGAGATGATATTGAAGAAGAAAATTCCAATGAAGAAGAAGAATATCGTGAAGCAGAAATGATTCAACAAGGAGATGAGAATCTTAAAAAATTGAAGCATGTTGAGATTGAAAATAGCAAGCTCAAAAACACGCATAGAAAACTTAGAAGTGAATTGGGTAGTTGTGAAAGGACAATTGAAAGATTGAAGAAAAAATTAGAAGACTTTGAGAAACTAAGAGAAGAAACCATTTCCTTTAAAACTCTACTCGAAGAAGTAAGAAGAATAAGAGAAGTAAGGAATGTCCAAATGATGATGAAAGAAGAAGATTGTGAGAAACTTGAACAAGACATTGTCTCATTGAGGAAGATATTAAGAAACTCTCAAGTGCTAAAAGACTTAACACATCTTGGATGCATGCGTGTAACTTCATAAAAAGAAGATGCAAATACCAACAAGACGGTTGAATAAATCTCTACACAGACAGTTGATGAGAAGTGGACCAGGATACCAAAAAGAAGGAATGCTTATAAAAGAGATGAATATCCGAGAAGACCTCCTACCTTCAAGAATTAAAGAAGTTTCAATCAGTATGAATGAAACTACATAAGAGTATATCATGAACCTAGATGGAATACATCACAAAGAAGGTCACTTACTCCAAGGTATCAAAATTTCTTTCTTGGTCATTGTCATAATTGCAACAATTTTGGACATAAGGCAATTAATTGAAAAATCAATGAAAGGAACAACTATGCAAGAAACATGAATGGTGTAAATAGAATATACGGAAAAAATCGTGGATTTGTCAACAGAAGTTATAACTCATTTTCCCCATTGATGGACAAAACTATTGTATGATACAAACGTAATTATCTTGTTCACAAAGCACAAGATTTCAAATATATGAATGAATATGATCCTATGACAAATGTTCCTATGTCAACCACGGTATGGAGAAGGAAACATATTCCAAACAATGAAAATTGTCGAATAGCATTGATCGCTGAAGAATGTAAAGAAGACGATGAATGGTACATAGACAATGAATGTTCTTCACACATGACCAGGGATCAAGAAAAAATCATCAACTTGAAGAGAAATGGTGGCAATTTCGCATTTGGAGATGACTCATCTGTCTAAATACTTGTAACAGGTGTAGTAGAGCTTGGAATAAAAAATGTAAAAGCAAAGAATGTCCTATTAGTTGAAGACTGGAAGCATAATATTCTCAGTGTTAGTAAAATGTGTAATCAAGGATATACTCCCACGTTTGACTCACAAAAATGAAAAATAAAAAAATAGGGTTTAGGAATATTGGTTGAAACTGTAAGAAGAAGAACAAGTAACATATACATCCTAGATCCATGAAAAATATCCAAGGAAGAAAGATACCATAAAAATGAAGTTTTATTAAGTGCTATATGTTTAGGGGGAGCATCCCCAAAGAAGAGATTTACCCTTTTCCATTAAACTCAGGGGGATCAGCCCCACCCTTTTCCATTAATGTCAAAGGGGGAGAGAAACCAAGAGCATGAGGATAGGGGGAGCATGAGTCTTTCCATCAATGGAAAAGGGGGGTATTGTTGGAAGATTGGTTGTTTCCATTTATGTAAACCCTATCCATTGGATTTTTGACCCCACAGTTGATCGAAGTAGGTAGACATGAAGGAAATTAAACATGAAGATACAACACCCATGGATAAATAGGATAATTCATTCTGATTCCGGTGGTATGTGGCACATCACGTGGATCCTCATGATTGAGTAAAAATGAATTTTTGAAGATGACAATATAAATTGAAGCAGAAACTACATGTCGGCCCTAATGTTAAAAGAAAGTGACATAAAGGGTATAAATACATATCATTATACATTCATTTAACACACAGAAGTTTGTTAATTAACAATGAGTATAATTCAAATTTCAGAGGAAATATGAAGTAAAGAAGGTCGAATTTCAAGGGAGGATGAAGTCTCTTGGTGATGTGTTCTAAGGTATGTTATTTACATGTCATCTTACCATTTTCGCTATAACTTTGTTTCTAGAATGATTCAAATGATGAAATTTGGAGGCTATTGAGAAGACATATCTAGGTACCTATGGTAATAATTTCAACTCATTATTCGCTATAATGTTGTAGATACACTTTGTGGAAGAT
>JASDQU010104076.1:226943-242152 GCA_032191745.1 Picea mariana
CATTGAGGAAGATCTTAAGAAACTCTCAAGTGCCAAAAGACTTAACACATCTTGGATGCATGGGTGAAACTTCATACAAAGAAGATGCAAATACCAACAAGAAGGTTGAATAAATCTCTACATAGACAATTGATGATAAGTGGACTAGGATACCAGAAAGAAGGAATGCTTACAAAAGAGATAAATATCCGAAAAGACCTCCTACCTTCAAGAATCAAAGAAGCTTCAATAAGTATGAAGGAAACTACATAAGAGTATATCATGAACCCAGATGGAATACATCACAAAGAAGGTCACTTACTCCCAGATATCAAAATTTCTTTCTTGGTCATTGTCATAATTGCAACAATTTTGGACATAAGGCAATTAATTGAAAAATCAATGAAAGGAACAACTATGAAAGAAACATGAATGGTGTAAATAGACTATATGGAAAAAATCATGGATTTTTCAACAGAAGTTATAATTCATTTCCCCCATTGATGGACAAAAATATTGTATGCTACAAATGTAATTATCTTGTTCACAAAGCACAAGATTGCATATATATGAATCAATATTATCTTATGCCAAATTTTCCTATGTCAACCATAGTATGGAGAAGGAAATAGATTCCAAACAATGAAAATTGTCGAATAGCATTGATCGCTGAAGAATGTAAAGAAGACGATGAATGGTACATAAATAATGAATGTTCTTCACACATGACCGGGGATCAAGAAAAAATCATCATCTTGAAGAGAAAGGGTGGCAATGTCGCATTTGGAGATGACTCATCTATCTAAATACTTGTAACAAGTGTAGTAGAGCTTGGAAGAAAAAATGTAAAAGCAAAGAATGTCCTATGAGTTGAAGACTTGAAGCATAATCTTCTCAGTGTTAGTAAAATGTGTAATCAAGGATATACTCTCACGTTTGACTCACAAAGATGCAAAATCAAAAATAAGGTTTAGGAAGATTGGTTGAAACCGCAACAAGAAGACCAATTAACATATACGTCCTAGATCCATGAAAAATATCCAAGGAAGAAAGAGACCATAAAAATGAAGTTTTATTAAGTGCTATATGTTCAGGGGGAGCATCCCCAAAGAAGAGATTTACCCTTTTCCATTAAGCTCAGGGGGGAGCAGCCCCACCCTTTTCCATTAATGTCAAAGGGGGAGAGAAACCAGGAGCATGAGGATAGGGGGAGCATGAGTGTTTCCTTCAATGGCAAAGGGGGATATTGTTGGAAGATTGGTTGTTTCCATTGATGTCAACCCTAGCCATTGGCTTTTGGAACCCACAGTTGATCGAAGTAGGTAGACATGAAGGAAATTAAACATGTAGATACAACACCCATGGATGGATAGGATAAGTCATTTTGATGCTGGTGGTATGTGGCACATCACGTGGATCCTCACGATTGAGGAGAAATGAATTTTTGAAGATGACAATGTAAATTGAAGCAGAAACTACATGTCGGCCCTAATGTTCAAAGGAAGTGACATAAAGGGTATAAATACATATCATTATACATTCATTTAACACACACAAGTTTGTTAATGAACAAGGAGTATAAATCGAATTTCAGAGGAAATATGAAGTAAAGAAGGCCAAATTTCAAGGGAGGATGAAGTCTCTTGGTGATGTGTTCTAAGGTATGTTATTTACAGGTCATATTACTATTTTCACTATAAATTTGTTTCTATAACGATTCATATGGTGAACATCAGAGTCTATTGAGAAGACATATCTAGGTACTTGTGGTAAAAATTTCATCTCTTTATTCACTACAATTTTGGAGATACACTCTGTGGAAGATAGGGTTTTTGACTTGTCCTGAAGCTAGTCATAAAAAGGTGTTCTAGGTAAAACAATCATAACTTATTCATAGAGAATAAAAATGAAGTGAGACCAATTTCATTAGAAAGAGTATGGGTTGTAGTTTATTTTGTACGAATTTCAGAATCGGATGTTAAATATTGAGCGCATGGAATTCTGTACAAGTTCGCTCTCCTGAATAAACCAGAAATGAATAAGGTCTACCATTTTATCTATAACTCATTTTTGGGGAGGGTTCAAGGAGTGAAACATGGAGGAGTTTCAAAGAATACATTGAATAATATTATATACAGGATTAGAGTATTCCAAGAAGTGAATAATTTCAGAAGTTGAAGAAGTATCAGGAAGCATTATCAGGCTCTATGTGATGGTTGGTTGATGGTGATAATTTAATGTAAAGTTTTATTATCTCTCATATATTCTTGGGTGGAAGGAAGTGACAAGGATGGAGAGGTCAACCCTCTCTTGATATTGGAGGATTGTATCTTCCTTTAGGAGGTTTATCCCTCCCTTTATATTTGGAAGTTGTAGATACTTTTGGAAGTCATTACTTCCCTTGAACAATAACTATTGATTATTTCTCATATATTGTGCATGGTGTATTGTGGTGTATTGGTGTAACTCTTCTACTATTTTTCATTGCTCATTGGATATAATTGAATATATAATTTGGTTGAAGAATAAGTTGAATTTTTTTTTAAATTGTACTTGATATTGATTCAACCCTCTCTCAGTATCAATAAGATCCCTTCAGTAGACACAACTCTATAGGTTATCAAGGAAAATATATTTTCATCAAAAGACTTGATAGAACTAGTACTTGTATGTAGTGCAGATAGATCTTCCATGACAATTCAATAAGTTTTGGAATGTTATAATGTTTTTGGAGAAGAACAAGAGGATGAATATCTGAGGAATTAACAAGTACTAGAAACTAAATAATAACTCACAGTAGAAGGTCTGGAACTTACATCTGTTGCAAAGGCATTGACAATCCGCAAAGTGAATATTGTTACAGAGGATAAGACCGAGTTTGTGAACATAGGATATCCCTTCAGTAGACACAACTCTATAGGTTATCAAGGAAAATATATTTTCATCAAAAGACTTGATAGAACTAGTACTTGTATGTAGTGCAGATAGATCTTCCATGACAATTCAATAAGTTTTGGAATGTTATAATGTTTTTGGAGAAGAACAAGAGGATGAATATCTGAGGAATTAACAAGTACTAGAAACTAAATAATAACTCACAGTAGAAGGTCTGGAACTTACATCTGTTGCAAAGGCATTGACAATCCGCAAAGTGAATATTGTTACAGAGGATAAGACCGAGTTTGTGAACATAGGATATTATTGGAATGAATAGGTTGTTGAAAATATTTTCTGATTTACTACATGAATGTCAAGATATGTTTCCAACTACATTTTCAGAGATGAAATGGATTGCTAGAGAGTTAGGAGAGACAAAGATGCCTTTAAAACCATATGTTAAGCTAGTTAACCAGAGACCATATCGACTGAACCCAGTGTATAGTAAAAAGGTGAAAGAAGATATAGACAAGATGCTAGAATTAGGAATTATTGAACCTGTCGAAGAATCAAAGTGGAGTAGTCTGATGGTGGTTTGGGATAAGACGATAGGAGGAATCAGAATTTGTGTAGATTTGAGGAAAATGAATAATTCTTGACTACATGATCCATTCCCTACTCCATTTATAGATGAAGTCTTGGAGAATGTAAGAGGACATAAATCCTAATCGTTCACAGATGGATTTCTGGGGTATCATCATATTAAGATTGCGATGGAAGATAGACATAAGACTACATTTGCGACAGAATGGGGATGTTACCAGTACACAATTATTCCTTTTGGATTGAAGAATACACCAACAATATTCTCTAGTGTTGTTGTAGTACCATTTAAAGCGTTTATTCATAAGTTCTTGTAAGTTTACTTAGATTATTGGATAATGTTTGGTTTACTGAAATACCATGTTGAAACTATGTGTTTGATGTTGAACAGATGCAGGAAATTTCAGATATATTTAAACTTAAAGAAGTTCATTGTTGTGTTGTGTTTGGTATTTTGTTGGGCCATGTAGTATGTAAATAGGGATTTTTGGTTGATCACGTGAATATTGTAGTAATTGTTGATTTTCCACCGCCTACTTTAGTACGATAGTTACAATCAACATTGGGTTATATAGGGTATTACAGGAAGTTCATTAGGGGATATGCGTAGATCATAGCTCCATTGGAAAAGTTGTTGAAGAAGGAAGTGAAATTTCAATGGAACAAGGAATGCTAGAAGAGCTTGGATATGTTGAAGCAGAAGTTAGTTACCATGTCAATTTTGATATTTCCATATTGGAAGATGGAGTTGCATGTTCGTGTGGATGTTTCATCTGTAGCATTAGGTTTCGTTCTAGCACAACCAGGAGAAGGAGATTTAGATCAACCCATTTCATTTTCCAGTAGGAAATTTGCAGCTATAGAATGAAATTATACTACTATAGAATGTGAAGGATTGGTAATAGTATATGCACTACATAAATTTAGACATTATTTATTGGGTTCACACTTTAAAATGTACACAGATCATTCTGCATTGAGATACTTTGTCAATAAGTGAGTGTTATGGGGGAAGATATGTAGATGGATACTACTATTTTAGGAATATGACTTTGACGTAATTGTGAAGACAAGAAGGTTAAACTTAGGACCAGATCATTTGTCATGCATACTATCATGTTAAGATGCAGGAAATTTGGATGACAGAGTACCAGATACACACTTATTTGCAGTACATATGGTTGATGACTATTTTTCATATATAGTCCAGTACTTGAGCACAGGAGTAGCCCCACCTTATTTTACAATTGCACAAAAGAAGCAGTTAGTAGTGAAGGCAACAAACTATCAACTAATAGCAATAAATTTGTATAAGTTAGGTGTAGATGGTATTCTACAATGATGTGTATTGGAGCATGAAAAAGAAACAACTAAGAATAATGGCCTTCCAACATAATGGCC
Source organism: Picea mariana (assembly GCA_032191745.1). Classification (NCBI taxonomy): domain Eukaryota; kingdom Viridiplantae; phylum Streptophyta; class Pinopsida; order Pinales; family Pinaceae; genus Picea; species Picea mariana. The sequence goes on from JASDQU010104076.1 coordinate 231,804, forward strand.
TTCCAACAACTAAGAATATTTTTCACATAGTACTATGGTGGCCCACCCTTCATAAATAAGCAAAAGGATTTCTATCAGATCTGTGATGTATGTCATAGAATCAGGAAGCCTTCTAGGAGGGATGAAATTCCTTTAGTACCACAAGTGATGTTACAAGTGTTTGATAAATGGAAATTTGATTTTATTGGACCGATCAATCCACTAAAAAAAGGGTCATGAGTGAGATATATCATTACCGTGATAGATTACTTGACGAGATGGGATGAACCAAAACCTTTCATAGATTCCAACATAGATATTGTTGTGCAATTTCTATTAAAAAATGTGGTGATAAGGTTTGGATGTCCAAGAATCCTTGTGGGTGATCAGGGAACTTATTTTTTGAATAAGACGATTGTCGTGTTGACAAAGGAATTTCAAGTTCATTACCATAAAATTACACCTTACCATCCTTAGAAAAATGGAATAGTGGAAGAATTCAACAAGATCCTACAACATGCTTTGACTAAGGTATGCAATGTTAGTCAATATGACTGGGATTTCGGGATTCCAACAGTGCTATGGGTATATAAGAAAACAAGTAAGAATTTGACAGGACGTACACCATTCAGATTAGTGTATGGATAGGAAGCATTCATGCCTATGTAATTCATTGTTTAAAGTATGTGCATTTCCTCATTGACAAAGATTATTGATTTGGGCGCAGTAGAAAGAATACTATCACAACTAGTATAATTACAGGAAGGTTGTTTTTTCACGGGATTCAATCAACAATTTCAAAAAGCATCGGATAAATCCTAGCATGAAAAACACATTAAACAAAAGAAGTTCCAAACAAGAGACTTAGTTTTTCTTTATGACATCAAGTTTTTGCAGCATCCTATGAAGTTCCAAATGCATTGGTTGGGCCTGTTATCACATAAATTGTAGGTTGGGAAAATCCCAACCTAATCCACAAGATGGAGAGAACCATGGGTGATTTTACCCACTATCACCTTAGATAAACCCTCCCCTCTCTTTAGTGAAGGATAAATCCTACACAAGGGGGAAATCCCAAGCGACCCTAGGGGGAAATGAGATGGAAAATGGAGTAGTGGAAAGATAACCCCCTATGGGTCAAAGATGTAAATGAAGGGAGGATCGAGAATATGTCTTGTGGTTGAGGGAAGTTTCCAAAGGTCTTGAGTAGCTGCACCAAAGTGTTAGACCTGCCCGAGACAAGACAAATAAAAGAGATACAAGCCAATATATTAAATGGACAAGCAAGTGAAGCTTTATTTCCTATGTAGCAGCAATAAAAAATGATATAAATCATCAAGTAAATGATAATTAAGACTGCTATATATACCAATAAAATTCAAGTAAAGATGCAAGAGATAAATCTAGTAACGACTAGTATAGCTCAAGTGATATAAATCAAGACTTTAGCGACGATATGGGGTTGTTAAATGATGTTATTTCAGATGTATTATGACATCATAATGGCTGTAGAAAACATATGCTACAGCAGAAATATCTACCCCTAAAAATCAGCAAACAACTTGTTCAACGATTAACCAATATCAAGTAGTTTAACAATGACAACTTGTAAGCAAACCTTAGTGGTAGATTAGTGAGTAAAATAAGTGTTAAATAGTAATTTGTTGCAACCCTAATGGATTTGTATTTAATTTATAACAGAAGAAAGAGATCCTTGGGAAAGCAAGACACCTTAGTGGCCTTAGCAAGCCTAAATTAGATAGAAAATATTCCAAGCAACACAATTTCAATATCTCATAATTTCACGTATACCAATGCAATGATTTTTGTTTATCCAAATCAAGATATTGTTGGAAAACTGAGAGGGGGGGTGAATCAGTTGTTACTATGATTAAACAATTATGCCCATTTTAAACTCTTTACAGAACATTCAATGAGGATCACAATAGAGCAGGGAAGTAAGCAATAGAATATTCAACATCAATCACACACATGAAATATACAGGGACAGATATTTCCTAAGGAAACCCATAAAGGGAAAAACCTATTCTTCTTGATATGATAAGTAATATTTATTTTATGTACATTATCATTCTTATGATCACCAACTCATTGTGAGGCTATCGCCTTTGTTTTTCAAGCTGCAACTTGCTGAGAGCACCAACTCTCTAGTTTCTCTAGCACTCACTAGAAGGAAGCACCAAATCCTTGGTTTCTCTAGAACCCACTAGAAGGAAGCACCAACTCCCTAAGTGTTCCAACACCAACTGGATGGAAGCACTAACTTCCAATCACACAGTCACTGACCTGTATAACAGAGAACAATAGTTCTCCCTTGCATCACCCTACCACCCTGGTTTCTCTGGATGAAACCAGATGAGAGCTACAACTCTCTATGTTCAAGAACCCACTTGAAACTCCAAGGAAAAAAGTCCTCCCTAGAAACTCCCTACCACCCTGAAAATAAAAAAATTGTTACTGAAACTTATTACAGTGATACGGTGTTTATCAATTGCTTACCAGTCTCATCAATGTTCTGCTGCACTGCTATGCTATGCTTGCATCAGTGTCTTCCTACTCACATTCTTCTTTGATCTTTCTATTCTTCTTTTTTGTCTCTACACGTGCACCTTGGCTTCCTCTTCCTCTCTCAGATATGCATTTCTATTCTATCTGCTATGCCTCTTCTATCTGTTTCAGTTGTTTCACATAGCCTGCTTTGACCCACATAAATAACTCTCAACAGAAGCAACCTCCTCTTCTTTGTTCTGCGTATATTTATAATGCCAAGTCCTCTGCTATATCATACAACTAACTCTTCGTCACCTCTGGCGATTACGCTGAGTCTATTCTTCATCCATGGCCATTATGCTGAGATTGTTCATCATTAATACTCGTTCCTGAGATTCTTTGGCTTCTCTGGCAGCTACAATCTTCGATGCTTTTCCATCTGTCAGTTGTCTCTATGATGTGTCTTCATTCCACTAGCAATTACCTTGAGACTCTTCAGCTCCTCTGGCGATCACCCTGAGATTCTTCAAATTCTCTGGTAGATGCAATCAGTCTTTTTCTACAGTTACAATCAGTACATCTCTAGCAGTTACTGAGAGAACCTCAACATGCTCATGCCTTTTCCTCCTTTTCCCTTATTGAGATATCTACACAGTAGCCGCTATATTTTTCAGGATAATCCCCTTCCTTTCACATGATGTGACCATTGGCTGTGACCACGACCCTATTTGAAAATGCATTTCATGATTTCCTGTTTCGGGTGATCATCTACGAGCCACCTCAATTTTTTCGACTCGCGATATGCGAAGTGGAGCTTAGCAACAAGCTTGCTCCTCTCTTAAGTTTCACCGATGTGACCTTGGCTATGAAAACAGGCCAAGAATTCGAGCGCTTCATGTTTCATGAGATTTTGAACTTCGTCGTGCCTAATCAACGGCCCATGACATTGCTCAATCGATGGTTGTGATCAAATCATGACTTCGCATGTTGGGTGTTTGAACGTGAGCCAACCCTATTGTTATTGAATGGGTATCTTCCGGAATGGAAGATCTGTTGACACATGTCCTCCTTAATCTATGATCAGGGTCTCCTCCGCGAGTCCGTCCTTTGAGACTTTCAATTCTCATACTCTCATTTTCTCCCAGAGAATTTCACCTGGAGTCCACAATCCAACGACGTGTGTCCCTCTCGGATAAACGGTCGAGATCTCCTTTGTGTCTTCAAACTTCAGAGATTTCAATTCTGAAACTCTCGTTCATCCTTCCTTTTCTTTTTCCCATAGTTGACAATCCACTCATGTGTGTCCTTGCTGATGTATTCTGCCACCTATCCTTGCTAACATGGTCTGCCACGATCCAATGTTCATTGTCTGATCTCCAGATCCGATGGTTGACAGAACTTCACATTTTGGGGATTTCAAATTTCAAACTTTCCTGAGTGTAAACTCCTTACATCTTTATATCTGAAGTGAATATTGTTTGTTTGATCAGGATCTTGGATCGATGGCTCGATCTTTCTACAATGCAACTTTGCTAGCTTATCCGTTCCTTCCACTCAAAATTGATCTGACGGCTATGATCAAATCGTAACTTCGCGTTTTGGGTGTTCCAACTCCTGACTCCTGATTTTTTGAAACTTGTTCCAGATCAACAACCCACAGCCCTTTATCATCCAATGGTCTGGCTCTTATTAGGACTTCACATTTCGTGAATTTGGAGGACAACTCACCTTTGAATTCTCTAGTTCGCGATTCAATGAAATGTCGATATCTTGCCACATGTCCTCTGTATCCAGTGGTTCATATCTCATCGCGATTTTTCATTTTACTGAATTGGAGGATGGCTCTTGGTCATTATCCTCTTCACAGTTATACTGGATCCAATAGTTTCTAGTCCTACACGCTTTGATCTAATGACTGAGGTATAATCTCCTCCTCTGCGTGCTCCTCCTATCTAGTCTCTGATCTGACCACCATCAGGTATTCGGGTTTGTTGATCCAATGACCACTATTTCTCTACCTCCTTAGCTTATGCATCCTCCCGACTTGGAAGAATTTCTAAGTTTCAAGGGTTCTGTGACCTTTTATCCTTATGCGAGCCTTGATGTATGGGAATCCTCTGTGTGTCTCGGAATTCTATCTCTCCTGAGCTTTGGAAAAGTTTCCCTTGGCCCTAGTGCAAACTTGCTCTATGCATGCAACTCTATGCTTTTCCTCTTGAGATTCTCAAGCTTTCTCTTCTGTGTCTTCGCTATTTTTATTGCCATGCACACTCTTCATATAAAACTACCAACATCGTTGTTGTCCTTTCCATCAATGAAAATCACACTCTACCTCTAAACATGGCAACAATCTCCCCCTTTGGCATTGATGGCAACCCTGAACTGTTGCACTATTCTTGTTAGACCTTCAATTGTATCCTTCAGACCAGACCTTTTCTCCCCCTCTGACATCAATGTCAAAGAAAACATGCTCCCCCTAAGTTGTTGCAGTACTGTGTGGAGGTATCAGATATCCAACCAACACAAAATCCCCCTGACAGGATGGAATCTCTTAGGTGAGAGAAGGGATGACACCCAGCTTTTGACATAGATATTCAAATGGTGTCTTTGCTAGGGGTTTAGTAAAGATATTTGCAATTTTCTCTGTGGTTGGAATGTAATTCAACTGAACAACTTTGTTTGTAACCTTCTCTTTGAGAAAATGATATTTTATTGGTATATTCTTAGTCTTTTAATGGAGAACAGGATTCTTGGAGACACTAATGGCACTTTTGTTATCACAGTGAATTGGAATGGGATCAGTATAAGTGACTTTCAAATATCTAAGAGTTTGTATCATCCATAATAGTTGAGTGCAACATGTGGTAGCAACAATTTACTTTCCCTCTGTAGTTGACAAAGAAATATATCCTTGCTTCTTACTCAGCCATGCTACCAGAGAGTCACCTAAAAAGAATGCACCTCCATTGGTGCTCTTTCTTTCATCCAGACAGTTTGCCCAATCAGCATCTGAATATGCAGGTAATTGAAGGTTATAGTTCTTAGGATACCAACGACCATAATACATTGTACTCTTCAAATATTTGAATATCCTTTTGACAGTTTCTAAATGACTTTGTTTAGGAGAAGACTGATAACGACCTACCATTCCAACAACTTTCATTATATCAGGATGGGATGTTTTGATGTACAAAATAATTCCTATCATTGATCGATATGTTCTTTGATCAACATCAAGTGAAACATCATCTTTACTGAGCTTGCAACTAACAACCATAGGTGTACTAGCATGAGAGGAATATTCCATCTGAAACTTCTTCAACATTTCTTTCAAATACCCTTCTTGAGAGATAAATAGCCCTGTAGAATTCTGATTGATTCGTAGAACAAGGAAGTATGACAATTCTTCTATCATGGACATCTCAAACTCGGTTTGCATTGAATTGGAAAACCACTAAACTAAAGGGTTATTAGTACATCCAAAAATAATGTCATCTACATAAACCAAAACAATTAATAAATCATCACCTTCAGATTTAATGTATAGATTACTATCAACAATACCTTTCTTGAACCCTTTGTCTTCTAAAAATTTGTCCAAACTATAATACCAAGCTCGTGGTTCCTTTTTCAGTCCATATAGAGCCTTTTTCCACTTGCAGACATAGTGAGGATTATCTGTGAGAGAAAAACCTTTAGGTTTCTCCATATATACTTCTTCCTCTAGATCTCCATTAATAAATGTTGACTTAACATCCATATGATATACTTTAAAGTTCTTATGACATTCATAGGCAAGAAACATTATGATGGCTTCCAATCTTACCACAGTGCAAAGGTTTCATCAAAATCGTGTCCTTCAACTTGTGCATACCCCTTACAAATCAATCTGGCTTTATTCTTAACAATTTTTTCGTGTTCATTCATTTTATTCTTAAACACCCATTTGGATCCAATTACATTATTATCTACAGGTCTAGGAACAAGCTCCCAAGTATTGTTCTTCTTAGTTTGATCCAGTTCTTCATTCATTGATTTTAACCAATTTACATCTTCACTGACTTCATTAAATTTCTTGGGTTCTACTATGGATATGAAGGCTATATGTGATTTCTCGATGTCTTTGATTATCCTTCTCCTGGTTTGTACACCTTTGTCTTTCTCACCAATTATCTAACTTCCAAGATGATTCTTTTGAGTAATTTTGGAGGAAGGATTTGATGTTGTGTTCTGATTTGAGTCTTTCTGAGTGTTGGTGTCTTCATCTGACTCAAAGTCTTCTTTTCTTGATTCTTGGACCTATTCATCTTTAGCTTCAGCTGTGTCTTTTTTAGAATACTCAATATAGATCACCTCTCTTTATGAGACTCCCTCATCAACCTTTACATTAATGCAATCAACTAATTTATTCATCCTCTTATTATAACATTTGTATCCTTTACTGTTTGTAGCATATCCTAAGAAGATTCCTTCATCATTCCTGTCATCATACTTGCCAAGGTTTTCATTACAATTCTTTATGTAGCATTTACTCCCAAAGACTTTGAAGTGTTTGATTGAAGCGGGTCTTCCATACCACAGTTCATAAGGTATCTTGTCACTGTGTGGTTTGAGGTGGTCTTTGTTAAGAACATGGACTGTTGTGTGTATTGCTTCTACCCAGTAGGTTTGACCAATGTTCTTCTCATTCATCATTGACCTGGCCATTTGCTGAACTGTTTTGTTTTGCCTCTCAACTACTCCATTTTTTTGTGGATTTCCTGGGATTGTGTATTCTCTCTTGATCCCATGTTTATCACATAATTCCTTGAAATCACTTGACATAAATTATCCTCCTCTGTCATATCTTACAACCTTTAATATGTTTCCTGTTTGATTCTCAGTTAAGGCCTTAAATATTTTAAATTTCTCAAATGCTTCATCTTTTTCTTTGAGAAAATAAACCCAAGTGCGCCTAGAGTAATCATCAATGATCAACATGAAGTAGTTTTCCTTCCATGTTCCTTCCTATCTTGATGGTCCACATAAATCCATATGAACTAGTTGGAGTGGTTTCTCTATTGAAGTAGAGCTCTTGGATTTAAATTGTGTCCTGGTTAGCTTTCCTACTTGGCAGGGTTTACACACAGAATCTTGTGGCTTTGATATTCTTGGAATATCTTTTACTACCTCAAGAGTTTTGAGTTTGATTAAGTGGTCAAAGTTTAGATGTCCAATTCTCCTATGCCATAACCAAATCTCATCATGCTTTCTTAGATGACACTCTTCTCTATCTTCTTTTAGTATATATACATTATTTTTTGTCCTTATGCCTTTAGCCACCACTTTTCCTGAGTTTACAGACTTTATCTTACAATCTTTGGAAGTGAAAACCAATTCGCATCTTCCATCACACATTTGACTTACACTGAAAAAATTATGTTTCAGCCCATCTACAAGAAGAACATCTTGGGATTTTCCTTTTCCATTACTGAAACTTACCATCCCTTTACCCTTGATTTTACTTGGTTCATCATTTCCAAAGGTCACATTTCCTATTTTAATTTTACCTATAGACGTAAACTTATCCTTGTCTCTAGTCATGTGCTTGGAACATCCACTTTCTATATACTAGGGGTATTTTTGTTTTTGATCTGAAAGTACTAGACCACATTTGTCACTATCTTTCTTTTTCCATGTGCTTGCATTTCTAGCTAAGGGTTTTATATTTATATCTTCTTCGTAATTCTTCAGATGGAAGTTTTCATCTTTGTGGCCGAAGTTATGACAGTTATAGCATTCGATATCATTGTTCAATAGGTCAAAGTGATTGGTGCAGCTTTGTCTACTCATTGGCTATTTAGTTCTATGTTGCAAAGATTGTTTATTTCTTGATATCCTCAGTTGCATGTCTCTAAACTTAATTTGACAATCAAAAATCTTATGAACAAAATTAGAGCAGTAAAAACAGTAACCATGGAATAAATTTTGGTACCTGAAGATTGGCCTTCTTCTTGGCACTTGTTGTTCCATTTTGTGATATCTTTGTTTTTATCAGGGATCATCTTGACTTTATTAGATTTTGGTGACAGAGTACTCACATGGTATGTTTGTATGTTGACTTGGAACTTGATCATATTTACTGGCTCTTTTCTTTATGTCTGTTTCCTGCTTGAACCACTTACATAACCTAAACCAGTCTTCAACAAGGGACATCTCTGTTTGCTCAGAATGTCATTTAGTTATGGTGAGGCTTTGATGCTTGGAAGATTTTGGAGATACAATTGTTTAAACTTCTCCATTTATTTTCTGATTTTTACTACCTCTTCTTCCAAGGCTTCACATCTTGCCTTCTTTTCTAATAACTGTTGTTTCAAAATGTCTTCTATTTTCTTTTCCTCTTCTAATTCCACTTTTAGCAGGACAAAGTCTTCATCAGTTTTTTTACTGTCTTTCTCAAACTGTATCAACAATTGTTTTTTCTTCTTCTTCTTAAGTCTGAGTCTATCAATTTCTTCTAGAGCATTGATCAGTTCTCCTTCCAAGTCAACCATAGCTTCTTCATCATCAACATCACTTCCTGTAATTTTATTATCATAATCCTCTTTGGCCATTATCATAAAGTCATTAATCTTATCTTCACAAGACGAGTAACTATCTGTGTCTCTTGAAGAGTCATCATTGTTTACATATAAACTTTTCTTTTTACCAAATCTCTTGAATTTGTACTTCTGTTCACCTTCATAGTTCTGGTCCTTCTTCTTGTGTGGACACTTAGATGCAAAGTGACCTATCTTTCCACAGTTAAAAAATTTGAAGGGAAAATTTCCTTGGTACTTGCCCCGATCCTTTCTTTAGTCTTCTCATGATTTTTTCTTCAATTTCATCAGGCTTAGAATCCTCATTCTTATCTCCTTTAATTGATGCTTCTCTAGAGGTGGGTTTATCTTTAACTATCCTCATTTCATATGCAGTCAACGTTCCCAGAATTTGATCAAAAGAAAAAGTTTTTAGATCATTAAGTTCTTCTATAGTAGAGACCTTTGGGTTGAACCTATTTGGCAGAGATCTCAAAATTTTCTGAACTACAGAGGGTTCCTCAATTTTTTCACCAAGTTCCTTCATTGCATTTACTAGTTGTTCAACTCTCAGAAAGTACTTCCCAACAGTTTCATCCTCTTTCATATTTAGTTTTTCAAACTGTATGCTGTAGGTTTGAAGCTTGGTGTCCTTTACCTTCTCATTACCTTCATAATTGATAATGAGTTTGTCCCACATTTCATTGGCCATTTCTAAGTGCATAGTGTTTACAAATTCTTCTTCTACAAGCCCACTCAGAATAGTATTCTAGCTTGTCATCCTTATTATATAGTACAACTGGTTTGACATAACCAGTCTCTACCACATCCCAAACATCTGCACCTAAATCCATTATGTAGGTTCTCATCCTAACTTTATAGAAGGCAAAGTTTGTTCCATTGAATAGGGGGGCCTTATTGGTTGAAGTTCCTTCATGGCTTGACATTTTTAATCTTACTGATCTACCTTTAGATAAAAGGAATCAGCTCTGATACCAATTGTTGGACAACTAAGAGGGGGGGTGAATCACTTGTTGCTGTTCTTAAACAATTATACCCATTTTAAACTCTTTACAGAACAGTCAATGACAATCACAATAGAGTAGGGAAGTAAGAAATAGAATATTCAACATCACACACATGAAATATACAGAGATAGATATTTCCTGAGGAAACCCATAAAGGGAAAAACCTCTTCTTCTTGATATGATAAGTAATCTTTATTTTCTGTACATTATCATTCTTATGAGCACCAAATCATTGTGAGGCTACCACCTCTATTTTGCAAGCTACAACTTTCCA
>JASDQU010104076.1:242217-254753 GCA_032191745.1 Picea mariana
CCCACTAGAAGGAAGCACCAACTCCCTAAGTGTTCCAGCACCAACTGGATGGAAGCACCAACTTCCAATCACACAGACACTGACCTGTATAATAGAGAACAATGGTTCTCCCTTGCACCACCCTACCACCCTGGTCTCTCTGGATGCAACCATATGGGAGCTACAACTCCTTGTGTTCAAGAAACCACTTGAAACTTTGAGGAAAAAAATCCTCCCTATAACCTCCCTACCACCCTGAAAATAAAAACTTTGTTACTGAAACTTATTATAGTGATACATTGTTTATCAATCGCTTACTAGTCTCATCACTGTTCTACTGCACTGCTATTCTATGGTTGCAACGGTGTCTTCTTGCTCGCATTATTATTTGATCTTTCTGTTATTTTGCTCTGTCTTTGCATGTGCACCTCGACTTCCTCTTCCTCTTTTAGATATGCATTGTTGTTATATGCACTACGCCTCTTCTGTGCATTTTAGATGTTGCACACAACCTGATTTTACCTACATAAAAAACTCTCAACAGAAGCAACTTCTTATTCTTTGTTCTACATATATTTAAAATGCTAAGTCCTCTGCTAGATCATACATCTAACTCTTCATCCACTCTGGTGATTATGCTGAGTCTGTTCTTCATCCATGGCCATTATGCTGAGACTGTTCATCATTAGTGGTCATTCCTGAGATTCTTTGGCTTCTTTGGTAGCTATAACATTCGACGCTTTTCCATCTATAAATCATCTCTATGATGATTCTTCACTCCACTAGCAGTTACCTCGAGACTCCTCAGCTCCTCTGGCGATCACCCTGAGATTCTTTGAATTCTTTGGTAGATGCAATCAGTGGTTTTCTATGGTTACAATTAGTACGTCTCTATCAGTTACTGAGAGAACCTCAACGCGCTCATGCCTTTTCTTCCTTTTCCATTCCTGAGAGATATACACAGTAGGCGCTAGATTTTTCTGGCTAATCCCCTTCCTTTGACATGATGTGACCACTAGATATGACCACGACCCTATTCGAAAATGCATTTCGTGTTTCAGGTGATCAGTTGCGAGTCACCTCAATTTTCCTGACTCATGATATGTGAAGTGGAGCTTAGAAACAAGATAGATCCTCTCTTAACTTTCATCGATGTGACCTTGTCTATGACCATGGTCCAAGCATTCAAGCACTTCATGTTTCACAAGCTTGAGAAATTCATTGTTCCTGATCAATGACCCACGACATTCCTCAATCGTTAGTTGTGATCAAATTGTGACTTCGCGTGTCAGGTGTTTGAACGTGAGCCAACCCTGTTGCTATCGACTGGGTATCTTCCAGAATGGAAGATCTGCTGACACATGTCCTCTTTAATCTATTATCAGGGTCTCCTCTGCGAGTCCGGCATTCAAGAATTTCAATTCTTAGACTCTTGTTTTCTCTTGTAGCATTTCACCCAGAGTCCATGGTCCAACAACGCATGTCCATCTCAGATCAATGGTCGAGATCTCCTTCGTGTCTCTGGACTTTAAATATTTCAATTCTCAAAATCTCATTCATCCTTCCTTTGATTTTTCCCAGAGTTGAAAATCCACGGACGCGTGTCCTCGCTGACATAGTCTACCACATGTCCTTGCTGACATGGTCTGCTGACATGGTTTGTCATGATCTAACGGTCGTTGTCTGATTTCCAGATCCGATGATTGACGAAACTTCGCATTCCTTGGATTTAAAATTTCAAAATTTCCCGAGTGTAAACTCCTCGCATATCTATATCTGAAGTGAATGTTGTTTGTTTGATCAGGATCTTGGATCGACGACTCGATATTTCTGCGACGCAAATTTTCTATCTTATCATGTCCTTCCACTCGAAATTGATCCGAAGGATGTGATCAAATCACGACTTCTCGTTTCGGGTGTTCCAACTCAGGACTCCCAATTTTCTGAAACTTGCTCCAGATCAATGACCCACATCCATCTATGATCCAATGGTCCATATCTTATTGAGACTTCACATTTTGTGAATTTTGAGGACAAATCACCTTTGACTTCTCCATCTCGCGATTCGGAAAAATTTCGATCTCTCACCACGTGTCCTCTGGATCAAACGATTCAGATCTCATTTTGATTTCACATTTCGTTGAATTAGAGGATGGCTCTCGGCCATTATCCTCTTTGCAGTTATACTGGATCCAATGGTTGCTAGTCCTACGTGATCTGATCTGACAACTGAGGTCTAATATCCTCCTTTGCATGCTCCTCTTGTCTGGGCTCTGATCTGACGGCCATCGGTTTTTTGGGTTTGGTGATCCAATGACCACTTTCGCTCCTTGTCCTGAGCTTATGCATCCTCCCAACTTGGAAGAATTTCTAGGTGTCAATGGTTCTACGACCTTTGATCCTTCTGCTAGCCTTGATGTATGGGACTCATGTGCACATCTCAGAATGCTATCTCTCCTGAGCTTTGGAAAATTTTTCCCTCGGCCCTGGTGCACACTTACGCTATGCATTCAACTCTATTCTTTTCCTCCTGAGCTTCTTGAGATTTCTCTTATGTGTATTCGATGTTGTTCTTTCCATGCACACTCTTCCTGTAAACCTGGAAACATCGTTGTTGTCCTTGCCATCAATGAAAAGCACACTCTGCCTGTAGACATGCCAATAGATATTAGTGCCTAAAGCTATTTGGTTATGGAGTATTTTAATGAATGAGCTAGTTATGATACTTCATTAGGGGTGTAATCCCTTTTACTCCCTAAGGAAATCAAGACTAGCTAGGAAAAACTAGGAGGGTGTAAGACCTTTTTCTCCTCCTAGTAACCCTTTGTACGATAAATTGTTCAAGACATCTATTATAGGAATAGTGGGGTTGTATTCCCTTATACTCTCCAATATCTTATCAAATTAACCTTGCAACTAAGAAAAAAGCAATAATAAATCAAAGATTCCTTACCTAGTCTAAGCATCAACAAGATAAACTCATTTTTGACCAATAAAATTCCATTACAATGCAAGAATTATCCTCCAAGAGATATATCACATCAGTGCTTCATCAAATAGCAAAGACAAACCATCACAAGAGCAAGTAGAAGAGAGATATATCTACAATTTCCCAAGAGGGGCTCAAATTTCAGCCAAGGAGTTTTTCTCCAAGTGAGAGTTATGTTAAAATGAAATGTAAATGATATTTATTTATACAAATATCCTAAAAAGTGTTTGTCCACATAAATTAGGGTAAACTACAAATTAAGGAGGCCAACCTCTACTTTTCCCCTTTACAACATAAAATTTAATTTGAACATAAATTAAACCCTAAAACATTATGTCATTCCTTCAAGGAGTGACATTTTGGCACTTTGGTCAAGTCATTGAGCTTGAGGAGGAGATAGTTGGGCCTCCAAAGGCCTTCCCTTAATTTTTGGGGTATTATCTCCAAGGTACAAGGAACCACCCTCATCAAAAGTTCCAAATGTCCATCAAATATCACCATCACCACCAAAACCCTAGCCCTAGGGTGACGTCAATCCCTCTAAAGTGACGTTTTTGTCTCCAAAGAAAAATCGTTGGGCTTGTAGATGCTAGGTGCAGTAATCCATGTATTCTTCCTTTTCCTCCAAAAGAAACGTTCATCTTCCATCCTTCCCCAATGTGTGTGTCATGGAAACCAACTTGTGGGCTTATTTCCCCCATGAAGGCCCAACTTGGACTTGTTCCTCCAAATATTCCACTAGCCAAGGTCCTACAAAGGCATACAAATGTTCCCTCCAAGGATATCAAATCAAATCATCATGGAAAGTAAAATCACATTTAATATAGATCCATTCAAGTATGTACATAAAAAACTACCTCACTAAATTAAATAGGTTCTCAAATACCCTATGCAATTTTCTAAGTTTAGGTATGGGAGGGTTGACGAAGTGACCTACTCGGTGAATCATTCCTTAAGTAAAGGAGTGTTCCCTAGGTGGAAACCTTTCTAAGTCATGTGCAGAAAATGAAGTGGATGGGAGGTTAAGACTTTTGGTATTGGAGTTCATCACATACAAGGGTTTGTATTATGGCATTTATGGGTGCCTTTGTAGAGGGTGTGTTGCACCTTCGTTTTCAATCCATCCTTTTTCCAAACCCATTTATTGCCATTTTTTTAAGATGTTTCCAGGTTGAATTCAAGATGGGGCTTCTACCTAAGCATAAAACATATTGCCCACCTTGACCCTACCCTGGTCACATTATGCTTCCCCAAGTTGAAGATAATGTGTGGGACTTCTACCTAAGCATGAAAACCATTTCCCACACATGATCTACCTTGGTTGGAATTTTTATATTTCCATTTTTCATGGGTCCCATCAGTTTCATATGCGAGACATTTTATTGTCCTCGAGATACCGGGGAAAGCATCTAGACAGCTTATGATTGTATTTTATCTTTTTCCATCTACAAACCTATGGTCCTTCATCCCCTTCTTCCCATGAAATGAGGTACAATCCTTTCTTTGGTCAATACACATGAAAATCCCACAATATAAGGAGACGAATAAGGGGTGAAGTGATGAAAAATAGTAAGTATGATCAGGAATGGGACGATGATTTTTCAAGGAGACCTTCTAGTAGAAACCCATCCCTAAGGGTCACCACTTACTAGGGCTCAATATCAACCACTAAGGTGAAACAGGGAAAAGAACATAACTTTCAAGAAAATGTTCTATAATCAAAAGCAGCTTTAAATATAACATACTCAAATGCCTGAAATATTAAAGTGACACTTACCACAATACTTGACTTGTACCTCATAGAGAAATACCCATAATCTTCCGAAAGTAAGCTAATATGGAGGATTTCATCGCCATGAATCCATAAATTGTGGTGGTGAAGCGGGTCTCTATCTATGCATGTGGACATTGTCGGCCATTTGTCTCTCGACACTCCATGCCTACAAACCGAGGGCCTCGAGAGATCATCTCCTTAGTTATCCCTATAAATTGGGGATAACATCTAGCTCCTACTCGGGGACATGTACTTGACATAGAGTGCATGAGAACCTCAACATTTCTAGTTAGACTTGTTCCTACACTGAAGCATGAAAACATAAAATCTAGGGTGGTTCTATCATCCTTTCTCCATATATATCATAAATCAAAATCTCAAAAATAACAACTAATCTAGATAAAAAAAAAAAACATTTTCATATTATATGATAAAAGAGAAACATGTAAATAAAAAATTCAAGTAGATAAAAATGAAATGGAGATAAACTACCATGATCAATCAAGATGCAAATTAAAGAAATCAAGATTACCTACCTACTTACTTGGGTCCTGGGCCCTAAATAAGTCACGTACCTTGAATGTATGGTCAGAGAAGAGACCCATCCACTAGTAATGGCATATTTCTTGTGTCCAAAGATAAAAGGTAGTATTTTTCATCCTCATACTTCTTCTTGATGATGTAAGGGCCAAGCCAAGAGTTGTCATTCTTCTTATCATAGTTGGTCTTTCCCTTATCCTTATCCCACATGAATGCAAGAATCCCTTCATTGTAGTTGATGTAGGGTATGTTCTCAATGTACATGTACAAAGTTGGTTCTGCATTAACTATATCCTTAATATCGTTCTCACACCTCTTTTCCCTTTTATCTTCTTCTTTCTTCAATATCTTGATGGACCCTGGATCTTTTCCTTGGAATTTTGCAAGTTTATCTTTGTATTCATCTATCCTCAAAAGTAGCACATGTATGCATTCTTCCTACATAAAAGGTAGGTCTCATGGATAATACTCAATGGTATCTATAACCTCATCAAAATCATCCTTGCTACTATTATCAGGGTCATTTAGATCTAATACATGTTTCCTGGACACCTCCCAGTTATAAAGAATCGTGAAGGTACTATCTCCCATAGGAATGTGCACATGATTGAGGTCTAGGTTGAGAAATCCACCAATAGTGGCTTCCCAACTCCTCTATAAGAGCATACCCCAAGTGTATGGAACATCAATCACCAGTATGTTCATTATAAGGCCAATGTGAGGGAAATATTCCAAGTAGAATTCCATGTCTTCTATGAGACCATAAACCTTCACCTTCTTGGAATCAATGCCATAGACATTTCCATATGGATGATTTGTTTTCATACTAAGTTGTTTATGACCTTTAAAGACATCATGTTTTATGAGGATCTAGAATCTAGCATGCAATTCTTCAAGAGGAGACCATTTACACCAAGAGATATGTAAAAGGGAGGGTTTGTGTCCCTTTGTCGTCCATGGTACGTGGTGTTTAATATCACAGGAAGATCTTCTTCCTCATTTTTCACCTTAAACTCCTTCAATACTTCCCTTCTTATGGAATGAATATTGCACATCTCCACCACAGGAACTAACATATTCATCTTTCCAAGAATGGTTGGGACATCTATGTTCAAATGAGTCTCTTCTTCATGCATCAGTAAAGGAAGCAATTATTGAACTAGGGGTATGGGTGGTGGGACCACTTTATTTGTTTTTTGGGGAGCCATTTTCTTTGGCTGAAGTGAAGCTTGATTTGTTGGCTGAGATGAGGTTTTATTTTTTGAATATTGTGGAGGAAAGATAGAAATTTTATTTCTTCTTGCATAGTTTAGGATCTCCCTTTTATTTAATTATTTCCTTCTCTCTTCAATTAGTTGGTTAAGTGCTCTGATTCGACCTTCTTTTGCTCCTTTTCTTTGGGATTCTTCAATCTAATCATGTGTAACACCTGTGGGTCTATCATAATCCTCATCCTGAAAGGAAAATATTGTATCCATGAAATTGATATCATTGTGAGACTCTTCTTCTCATCTTGGACACTCTTCTTTTGGGTGAGTTTTTTAGCAAGGAGAGCACCATGGTAGCTCCTCCAAGTTCACCATCCCAACAGGGTTCAGTATGTCAAAAACCTTTCCTCTTGTTGATGCTTTGGCTTCCAACCTATAGGTTCTTTCCTAACAATTGGATTCCTAGGTGCAAATTGATTTCTTTCCAAAGTTGTCAACGGACTCAGAACTTTATTTTGAGTTTGGACAAACTGAGTATTTAGTTGATCAAGATTCTGAGCTATGAGAGAAATTGGATATGTTGCACTGTTTGTAGTTTATTTTCCTTGGGTTCTGCTTTGGCACGAGGATATTGAAAAAGATCAAACCTAGAGCACAAAATATTCTCTTAAATGTCTACATTATACTCCTTAGTTTCTACCAAAGTGTGGGGTTTCTTGTCCCTCGGGATGAAACCAAAATTCCATTCAATGACATTGATATAAAAAAGACAAGTATTTGTTGTGGTAGGGGGAAAATATTGGGGTATTTGGATGTGCAATTTATCAAATATGGTATCAAACTCACTAACAATTTCATTCTCCTTTTTATTTAACTGGTTGAACTGATACATTATCATATCATTGCATTTCTTCAATGACCACCTACTTTTCAACTTAGAAAAGTATTCATAAGTGGTAAGGTGATCATATGGTAAGTTGTAAAACCACTTTTTGGCATATTCAGTAACATGTGTTGCTAAAAACTTCATTGCAACATCTTCATGGTCCACTCCTTCATTTTTCATGTCTCGACCGATGGCATGTAGACTCTATTATGTAGTGATTACATTGCTCCTAGCAAACTTCAACAACCATTTGTTGATTTCCTTAGGAATGATATCAGGATATCCAGTGATGGTCACTATGTTCAAGGGCTTATAGAGGTCATTTTTTCAAGAAAGAGCTATTGGTGCAATTGGGAGATTACCGTGAAAGAGTTGTTTGACAATGGGAGAATGGAGAGGATGCATTCTTTGGTAGTTTTTGGAAGGTTTAAATATTCCAAGGGGAATGGTTTTTCAAGAAAATAGATTTTTGGATTGTGGAGTCACTAGACGAGCCTTAGCTCATCAATAAGGGAAAGGGAAATCGAATTTACCTCAAGTGGAGTCACTAGGAAAACTAGGAAATCCATTAGGATAGTTTTCCAAAGTGTCGTTAGGGAATGAAAGAGGATTCAAAATCCTCCCCGAAAGTGGCGCAAAACATTTATCGCACAAATTCTAGGTTGGGCAATGTAACTTACCCAGCCACCAGTAGGCTAGGCATGCTACCTCAAAAACACACTTCAAATATGATCTTGAATTCCGATAATAATTAATTCAAAATCAAGCATGAAACAATGCAATAACCACACATGCAGTAATCAAGATTCGTTCTAAACCATACAAGAAAGAAACAATGTGCTATGCACAAAAAAAAAACAAGCATGCACATGAAATACATCTCAGAGATAATAATAATATAGACCAGAATATAAATTATGCAGAAAACACAAAGAACAATTATATTTAATTAAACCATCATCAACTGGCTGCAGACCAAGGATGTTCCTCCCAACCATGGAGACTATTGTTCCAATTCTCAATAGTAGGTCACCCCTGAGCTAGGTCTATGAATCTACAAGGATGGGTCCTAAGACAAACTTAAAACATAGGGTGGTTGGCTAATTAGCTCTCAGGTTTTCCCAACCACACAACAATCTTAATTTCCAACTCCCTTTCCCCTTCAGACAAAACCCAAAGAAATGAACCCCTTTCTCTTCCATGCATTCCCTCATGTTGTTCCATTTCTCTCCAAGGATCCAGTTCTATTGGTTAGAAAATATCCATGATAGAAACTCCAAGGATTCTCAGTTGTGACAATTCTTTGAGAACTACCATCAATCTCATGTACACAGGAATCCATTCCCACCTAGAATGATCAGTAATTCCTCACAACCATCTCACAATGTCTCTCCTCCTCCAGCCATTCATTTCCATGCTTCAACCAAGATCACCCGAATTAACAAGAGTGAAATGAGGAATTCTCAAAATTAAATTCTTAACCAGAACAATGAACAACCCCAAACATCCCATAGATAATTTTTATATAATTAAAAGAACCAACAACCACATGGCCTACCTAATAAGCTCATGTAACCACTTTTCTCAATTAAAACCAAAATGGATAAATGAAAATATAATAAAAATACTTAGCCCCTTTAGGGCCCCTCTCTGGTGGAATCATATCCCCCTATCTCTTTTCCTTGTTTGTCTTATAGCCAGTGATGTATTTTATTAATATATATAGATGTATTACATTTCTAAGCACTCTAGCCCCTTTCCAACTTTATCGGCTCACCAAGATAAGTCACATTTACATAATACATTCTAGTTCATAGGGATCAAAACTGGGGTGTTACATCCCACTCGCCTTATTTTTGCATTGTCCTCAGTGCACAACACCATACTAGTGTTCTTAATATTACAAAGCTAGGATATCCAACCTTTAATCCACACAGACAATCCAACCAAATGCTTATATACATAGGCACTCCATCCTAAAAGAACACATACATACATAGGCACTCCGGCCCAAAACATGCATAATGATCCTCATAATTTATATTTATGGAAGCAATTCCAACCATCAAGCTCTCCTCCCCTATCAACCTGCACAACCCAAATAAATGAAGTTGTTTCTCTGCCATGTCATCCCTTAGGTTCTTCCACTCCTCTCCAGGGCCCTAGTGCACTAAGTTAGGAAGTTTCATATTTGTGGCTCCAAGAACTCCAACAACAATAAGTCCGTTGGATTTTATTCATTCTATGCCTTTGTCATTGAGATCGATTTCCTTCTAGTTCTATTATTCCCTATATTCTAGCCTCAATAGCCAACATATCATATATATTATACACATACAGTCATAATGAGATATCATCATAACAAATTTCAATAATAAATGTCAAATATATTTTATAAATGAAAACAAAATTTTCAAGCATGTGCTTCCTGTCATAATTTGTTTGGATCTTGCAGAAACAAGAATCAATCTTTATTATGGCTTATAACAATGCCATACCCAATACAATTAATCCTACAATTTTCTCAACCTTCAATTAGCCAAACCAATTCTTAGCATATCATAACAATTTTTAATTTCTCAAATTTGTTTATATACAGAAAATAAAATTTCCCCAGCATGAGTATTTTTCTCTTGATTCTTGGCTATGTAGATATAGATACCAGTCTTCCTTATGGTCTTACATCCCTGCCATATCTAAGACCATTATTTCTGTAATTTCCTCAATTTACACTCATCCAAAATATATTGTCAGTAACTATTAAACTACAATTCCCAAAATTGTTTTATATAGGAAAAATAAAATTTCCAGACAAGATCTTCTGCTCATAATAATTTGGTTCTTGTGGAAATAGGCATTGGTATTCTTTATGGGATTAAATTTATTCCATATAAAAGACCATTATTGTTGCAATTTCTTGAATTTTCTTGCAGTCAAACAAGATTGTTAGTACTGATGAACATTTTCAATAGTTCATGAAATGATCTCATAATTAAAATTTACCAGCAATTCAATCATTTCCATCCATTTTATTGACATTAAAATTGAATTCAACTATTAAATGGAATGAATCTCGTCATTCTCTACACATGTATTATCAACAAATATTTTCTTTCTTCTAGACATCAATATTGTTATTAATTTGTTCCCTCAACAGAGCTTTTTTGTAAGTTTCCATTATGTAGCTACTTTAACTTGCAAATTTCATGTTGCAATATCTAACATATATTGAAGTGTTCTCAACTTCACGAGTTATCAATACTCACATCATTTCAGTTGTTAGCATAATAATTTCTATGTCATATATTATATACATGCATTCACCAAAATGCATTCAATAATTCATTTAATACCACTTGCAACATTTTCAATAGCTCCAAAAAGTGATCTCAGAATTGTAACAACAACAATTCAATCACCTTCAACTAGTATTCATATTAAATATTGTATAGCTATCCATCATTATGTATTTTTAGCACCACATGTTTTTCATAAGGAAACAAAAAATTACCAATAAAAAAATAAAAATAAAGGTGCCAATACCCATGGCCACATCTACACAATGCATCCCCACATTGACTACATAATACCACATAACTATGTCATGTATTCCACCACGGTGAGCTAGAAGGTCTGGCCAATGGCTCAGCACATCATCCACACACTTCCTACCACTTGCCAAACTATTTGGATACCTTCATTTTCAACCCAAACACAACACCAAGAATATAATTCCTAAGTGCTCTTCAATGTCGAGAAATAGGTTGCAATCCAAACATCAGATATATAGTAGATACCATTGAGCACTCACATAGCGCTATATCCCTTATGTATCCAACCATATCATGATCTCACACATGAGTAGCTATATGGGTGTTCATTGTTATAGAATGAGTATGTCTCCTAATTTGAACTGGCTATGATCTCATAACCAATCATAGCACAACATGCAACTAATAATTTTATCTAAAATCATTCTAGTATCAACAAGATTTACATACTCTATGCATTTGGCCATTAGATATCAATTTAAATCTGGAAAAATTAGCTGAGGAAATTCTTACCTTAACTCCCTTAAACATTTATGCATCAGAAGTAACCAAATGCATACATGCATGGATGTTATCAACCTAATTGATGTTATCTAATTAGCTAGTATTTGTAGAATCTCACGGGCTTCCTCTTCCATCCTTTTGATCACCATTCCTACCATCATCATGGGTATTCGTCTAGATGGAATTCATAAGCAACAACAACATCCACATATTTAACCACGATATATCATTTCCCTGAATACAAAATCCATCATTAGTCATATTAAATAACATAACATCATTATTGCATAATAATAAACAATTCTAAGTCAAGCATCCCATAAGCATGTACATATGAAAAAATGCACATGCACACCCATATGCACCAAGAATTCAATGTTAGCATGCCTATTAGTGCATATGCATTCTAACTTCATTGTGTGCATCATGCACTCTTATTTATTTATTTGTTTATGTTGTAGTTGGTTTTCCTTGAATTCCTTCATATCCTTGTTTCCTTATGTTCTCCCATTCTACTCATCTACACTATTGTTACATGGTCTGAACACTTTCCAGCCAAGTTCCACTTGGCCATTCTATAATCCAACCAATGTGTTCTATTTGCACTAGATTCTCTTATATATTCATATCCAAAATAAACCTTTATAAAACATTCCAGCACCTTGCAATGAGTTAGCTCACAACATTCCATCACTCTACTATTACAACATACCTTAATCAACTTTCCCATAATCATTTCACATCTCTACTATGACTTCTACATTCTGTTGTCCATTGGATTACTTAATTTGAAAACCCTCTATGAATCCATAATTTTCCTACTCAACATCATTCCCAATGGAAGTCTATTTTAGTTCAGTGACACTTTTCAAGTGAGAGAACCTTCATTAATCTATCCCTAATTTTTTCATTGTATATTTCTTCCACTGCGAACTCTGATATCAAAAGTGGATTTATTTTTCTGAGTAATTTTATAGAAAGTAGCTAGGTCATAGCTAGAAAATTCTTCCCAAGAACTTCTATGCTTGTTGTTGGGCCATTCATTTTGATAAACAGAAGTTGCACAAGCCATTTTGGAATTAGACAATTGACCAAAGGAAGGAAC
>JASDQU010104076.1:254773-302228 GCA_032191745.1 Picea mariana
TATCAAAAGTGGATTTATTTTTCTGAGTAATTTTATAGAAAGTAGCTAGGTCATAGCTAGAAAATTCTTCCCAAGAACTTCTATGCTTGTTGTTGGGCCATTCATTTTGATAAACAGAAGTTGCACAAGCCATTTTGGAATTAGACAATTGACCAAAGGAAGGAACAGAAAGCAAAGGAAAAGGAATGTGTAACAAGAAACGGTTGGAAGGACAACGCAACACTAGTTTTGGGAGAAAGAGGTTGCAACCGAATCAAGAAGAAGAAAGAACTCTCGAGTTGTCAACCAACAAGCCTAGATCAGACTATACATATATGGGATCAATATGATTGTAAAGGGTTGTTGAGGTTGTTGTTCTTTCTAGAGTCATTGTTATTATCGTTCATGTTCTTAGTTTAGTTAAGTTATGAGTTATGAGTTCTGAGTTCGGAACTAGACTGATAATGTAATAGAATCTTGTAGTATTGTAGTGTTCGGAAGAGCAAGGGACTGAGATAAACTTCTCTCACAGTAGTAAAGAAGAATTTTCTATTATCTTTGGCATGAACATTTGTATCTGTAACTCAAGTTGATCTTGTATTTTGAGAACAAACATATTATATGATAATACAATGGGAGACCCAAATTTTCTTGAAAATATCTTGTGTACTTAGTCTTCTGAATCTATTGGATGTTATGTTATGCTATATTTTATGTATGATATGCTTAAATGGTTATATATTGATTATGAATTCCATCACAACTCTGTTTTTCCCATTCTCAGTTAGGAAATGGTTAGGACTGAACCAAGTTTAAGTTATCTTGTCCAGGTCCAATATGAATCTTGATGATTCAAAGATCTAACTGAGTATTCTCCTTACCCTTCCCTATCCTATTTGTCTCGATTTCTCTTTGGGTGAGACTTCTTCCCTCCTAGGAAGATGAAAATGTCAGCGCACTATACTACATCAGTACCTTTTTTTGGTAACTTGAGAAGGACCCTAGTCTGATTACTTTTGTGCCAACAAAATGGTTTTGTTTCCAGGACCTGTGATTTAAAAAGGGAATATGTAAGGATAATGCTTCTGAGGATCTATAGATATGATATTCATAAATGGTGGGAAAAAATTTTTGACTCTTTTATATGGAAGGAAGTGGAGTTGCGAGGTAAAGGCATGAAGGATACAAGAGATTCTATATTTTACTCAGAAAGATCAAGTGACCAGTATGAGATATTCTAGGTAAAATTCTCAAAAGAACTATTCCATTGGATAGATCGACTAAAAGAAGCTCCATAATTAAAAAAATGTTTCAAGAAGAGAATATCACAACACTTTATTGGTTGGATCACTAGATTAAGCGAGCAGTCGATTTCTGGGTTAACACGACTCTGGAAGGATATATCATTGAATTCGCAACTAGTAATCACCAATCTTTTTCATAGGCAAAAGAAATTTTCAAGAAAGGTGCGCGTGAAATAATATTGATGTAACTTACCATGTGGATCGAAGAGTTCTTTATGGATGAGGGGATGATAACTATTCCCTCGACTGAGATGGAAGCCTAAACACCTACGCTTAGGGTAGGTTGATTTTTGGGTAGGATCATGACCTAAGAAGGGGAAAGGGTTCTTTGACAGATGGGGGAAGATCAAGAAAAGAACACAAGAAATGAGTGATCCTTGAGGAGAGCCGTCATAGTTGAGAATTGGTGGCGTGGAAAGGTAAAGAAAGTAGCAAAGTAGTCTGAGGTGTTGCAGAAAGAAATTGGATCAAGAGGAACATATGAAAGAAAGAAGGAAGAGTGGAGGAAGGTAAGAAGAAAATAAATACTGGCTATTCTAATATTACAATAGAGAGAAGCATAGAGAGGAAGGAGTCCCCAGGTGGGTGCACAAGAAGAGGAGTGTGGAGAAGCGAGGGAAGATGAAGCAGGTCTGGACCTTACAGAAGACCAAGAAGATTCAGTCTCGATATCAGGAAACATTGGAAATCAGGCTAAGAAGGTTGCTTTGGAGGAAGAAAACAAGACTCCCCAAATCAAAGAGACCCCCCTATAAGTTAGTGGAACCAGCCCCAAATCGCCCATTCCCAAGGTGTATTCTATACCCATGGTAAGCCCTATACCGCATACTTATGCTAGTTCTATTCCATCACACCCAATTAGTCATTCACAGTCTGTAAGTGTAAACACTGGGGAGGATATTGGGATCCCCTGACCTATCGCAACCGGGATCGTTAGGTTTCATTCTAATAGGAACAGTAAGATCGAGAATGGATGAAAATATGGGAGGATTGATCACCCTATACCCAGAGTTCTAGTGTAAAGGGGTTGAGGATGTAGAGAAACATTGTTTCCTATGTGAAGCCATCTGGATATCTAGAGGGACTCTTGATGCAAACAAGTTAGTAGAGTTTCATACTACTTTGAGAGGCCATGCCATCAAATGGTACATGAAGGATATTGAACGAGGGGTGCAAGGACAAGCGTTCACCCTTGCAAAAGTTCGTTTCAAGTTCATCATCGAATTCAAGCTACCTTAGTCAGAGATACAATCTCTCGTTGAGTTGTGGGAGATTCAAAAAAGGGAAAGAGAATCTGCCTGGGAGTATATTCAGAAATTTAAAGATTCTATTGGGAGGTTAGCACATCCAATTCACGAAGATCATCAGAGAGAATGGTACATCCAAGGATTAATACCTCTGACGAGAATTCATTTAACAAAAAAACATATATCCACCTTAACAGATGCCTTGGAACAGTCGACGAAGATCGAATCCATGGAAAGATATCTAGGGAGTATGAGGGTGACTAGGCCTCCAATGGATGCAAATTTGTCACAAATCTAGGGACAATATCAATGCGAATGGATAATATTCAATTATTAACCATACCAAGACTAGGACGACCTCAATTTTGGTGCACATGATGCTACGAAGAAGGGAATCTGGAAAATGAATCTCCATGCATGAGGGGAATGGGACCTCCTCACAATTTGATGGGACCCTCTCTAGGACCAACGAGAGGAGTTGCACAAGTATCTGTGACTCCACCCTTCCATGCACCAAGGATATAGCATACCTTTCCAGGAACTCAAACATCTTAGCCAATTGAGTATTGTGAGATTTGTCAGACACATGGGCATCGGTCGAGGATGTTTTCTATCATACAGAAGTAAACGAATTCACCCAATACAATACATTGTAATTTTTGTGCATCTAAGACACATGCTACAAATCAATGTAGAGAATTGGACGCACTTGTTGATAGATTAGATCAGACAACATTCAGAATAAATTAATCCCCCCAAGGACCTGGAAGAGGCCAGGGAGGTAGGGTTGGAGGTGGATTCATAGGAGGAATAAATGGAGGAAGAGGTCCAAGTATATGTTACAACTGTAATGAAAAAGGTCACTTAGCCAAAGACTGCCCTCACCCAAGATGACCATGGTGCTCTCACTACAGAACTAATGGGCATGGAACCGAAGATTTCCCAAAACTAATCTCTAAATGGGAAGATCGGGTTCTTCAGCAAGGAACTAATTTCATAGGATCAAAAATAAAAAGGGGAATTGAAGGACATCTACCTAATATCAACATCATTACTCATGGAGGAGAAAAAACTAGGGCAGATGCAGACAGTCAACCCAAGATTCAGAAAGTTGTTCCCAAGGATGACAGGTATGACCCTTTGAAAGAAAATTTGTTCTTAAAAGATCAAAATAAAAATATTTAAGAGCATCCCCAATCCAGAGATAATGAAGAATTCCCCTAAAGTCACCTCTCAACCTAAACTTTCACAAGCCCCTACCTCACCACCGACACCTAGAAAATCTATAATTACAAAGAGACACCCTAAGTAGTCTCAAAGTGTAATCAATATTTGGTTTCAATTATTATTTGATATTCTAGGGGATGACCAACTTACAGAGAAGTTGTGAAACACCTTGTACCTAATACTGGGAAATGAGGGAACCCCATAAGCCATAGTAAGGACCAACCTCACTGAGAAGAATACCCAGAGAATACAAAGAAGAAAGGTGTGAACATGAAAATAATTTAGGTTAGAATCCCAGCTAGATGATTTTGAAATCAAAGATGTCATACTAAATTTGGAATCCTATGTCGACATCCTACCCAAAAATGCCTCACAATCTCTGGGAAAACCTGAACTAGTGTATTCCCCCATCCAGTTGAGAATGGAAAGACAGTACAACATTTTCCTAGTAGGAAGGATGGAAAATGTGGAAATAAATGTTGCGGGAGTTAAAACCATTGTCGATTTTGAAGTAATTGAAATCATGAGAGATAAGGATCCCTACCCTGCTCTACTCGGAATTGATTGGGCATACAACAACTATTTTATCATTGATATAAAGAGGGACACAATGAATTTTGAATTGGATGGGATAAAATTATTTCAGCCCTTAGATCCATGTTTAGGGCCTAGATAAACCGAATCAGTGGACAACAATATGGAATCATATGCTCTCAACCAATTATACACCATAATAGTAGAAACGAGACCAGATTACATAAATTCCACTGCAGATGGATCGGTAAGTTGGAGAAGCATACAGTCTGCTAACAAGGATTCAAAACTAGCATTTGACAGTTAGCAGCAAGGCTCATATGAACGATTCTCAAGATGATGTGAAACTATTAGATAAATGAGATGGATTGGAACTGAGATAATAGAACACCTGACATATTATGGTACCTCAGAGGTACACAATTTTCTTTCCATCATGGAAGATAAAATAGTGATGGATCAAAGGATCTATGTTCTTTACTTAGCCTTGTAGGATACCCCCGCTAGATGGTGGGCCACTCATAAATCTTATATTATGGAGTGGGAAGATGTGAAGCAATCCATCCAATGTCGATTCCAAAGTAGGGATCAACTGAAAGAAGAGATGAATATAGATTTTCAATATGCACAATTGTTCGATGGATGTTCTAACCCCAAAGTGCATATTGAGAATTGTGTAAAGCATTGGAAAGTTGCAGAAGTACGCTCTCACCTATGGGTTAAGGTATTCATCTACTCACTGGCTCCAATCCCAAAATCCTAGTACATGAATGAAGAGACCAGAATACAAACAAGTTGTTGGCAGACCTTACAAGACCAATTTTAAACGACTTCTCGTTTACAAGTAAGTACCCTGAGATCAACACAGTCCTTCAAAGAATCAAAGAAATGTTTTTTATTGATATTTGCAAAAGAATATCAAGTCCAACAGTATGTGTTGACCATGTTCATTTGCTTTAGTCTAGTCCGAATCTTGAATATGATAAGATAGTTGTATATTTTTGTAAAGTTGATAAATACATGTAAAAACCTAATGACTTAGAAGACCTTAGAAATTAACTATTAAAGAAATGGAAGGCATTAGAGAGTTTCAGGATACTATACCTAGTCACACCTATAGCTCCTATAACCATCCAATAAAGTTGTGAAAAGTTAATATAGCGAGTACAGAGCATCCTAAGATAACTTCCATAAAATATTACTGGGATGATAAAACTATGAATGAATTCCACAACTTGTTGTAGGAGTATGAGGACTTGTTTCCAAAAACATTCTCATAACTGAAAGGTATGAAAAGGATTCATGGGAGAAATGAAAATCGAGTTAAAATATTACTCAAAACCTATGACTCACATACCATACCACCTTAATCCTAAAATAAAAGAGAAGGTCAAGAACGAAGTGGACAAAATGCTTTCTGTCGGAATTATTTTTCCAATCAAAGAAGCAGAGTGGATTATCTCCATAGTTATCCAGAGCAAGAAAGATATAGAATACATTCAGGTCTACATGGACTACAGAGGTTTGAATTCTACATGTGTGCATGATTCATTTCCAACACCTTTCAGTGACAAAGTTTAAGATCAGGTTGCGAGAAAATAAGAATAATACCAAGTTAGAATTGTAGAGGAAGACAAGAATAATACCTCATTCATAACTGAATGGGGTCATTTGCATATAATGTAAATCCCTTTGGCTTAAAGAATCCCCCTCCAATATTCTCTCAGATCGTAATAGCATCATTTTGAGAGTCCATGCATAAGTTTGTATAAGTCTACATGGACAATTGCACAGTATACAACATGTTAAAGGACCATGTAGGGCTACTCCAATTAATGTTTGATAGATTTTGTGAATTGGAGATATCTATGAATCTAAGAAAGTGCATCTTTTGTGTACGACGTGGAAATCTGCTACGCCGTATTGTATGCAGAGAAGGAGTCTTGGTAGACCCAACTAAAGTTGCGGTCATTCTGAACATGTCACCACCTTCAAGTGATAAATTGGTGCACTCTACACTTGGACATATAAGATATTACCGTGGGTTTATCAGAAGATATGCAACTATCATTGCACCTCTTAAAACATTGTTGAAGAAGTTTGAACTATTTTATTGGACACCAGAGTGTGACAAAGCATTCGACATTCTCAAAGAAAAACTAACTGCTGCACCTATCTTGATATTTCCCAATTGGGAAATCAAATTCCATGTACATGTGGATGCATCAGGTATTTCCCTGGGAGCCATTTTAGTGGAACTCGAGGATGAAAATATGAACCACCCTATCTATTTTTTCAGAAGAAAACTTTTGCAAGACAAACACAACTACACAACCACCGAGAGGGAAGTTCTAGCTATGATTTATGCATTACAAAATCTTAGACACTATTTGTTAGGCTATTATTTCAAGTTTTTTACTGACCACTCTGCGTTGAAGTACCTAGTTAATAAACCAGTACTTGAAGGAAGGATTTGCAAGTGGATACTTCTCTTTCAAGAGTTTTCATTCGACATAGTTTTCAAACCAGGAAGATGAAATGTGGGTCCATATCACATTTCCAGGTTGGAGTCAGGGGAAAGTGGTGGAGCAGTGGATTATCAGCTCCCATATGCAGACCTATTCTGAATTGAGGCCATCCCAGAGTATATTGATAACATCGTTGTCTTCCTCAGTACAGGGACCCACCAAGAAACTTACTCCGCAACCCAAAAATGACATATGGTGGTTCATGAAGCTGACTATCAATTGATTGTGGGACAAATTTACAACTTGGGACTAGAGAACATCCTTAGAAGATGTGTATTGAACCACGAGAGGCAATATATCCTATGGGAATTCCACAGTGCAGTTGCGAGAGGACATGTGGGAGGTAAAGCTACTGAATAGAAGGTACTCCAAGCTAGATTATGGTGGGTTACGCTATTTAAATACACTAAAGAGTATGATAGATCTTGCGACACCTGCAAAAGAGTAGGAAATACATCACGCAGAGATGAATTACCCCTTCAGCTAGTTCAATCACTTCAGGTATTTGAGAAGTGGGTTGTTGACTTTATTAGACCGATCAACCCACCAACTAAGCATTCAAAGGATAGATACATCATTACTGCAACATATTATCTCACAATATGCGTTGAAGTAGAGGCAGTTCAAGACCGTTCGACAGATACAACTGCTATATTTATCTTTGAAAACATCATTACTCGGTTTGGATGTCCTAGAAGCCTAACCAGTGATCAATGTAGTCACTTTATCAACAACACAATTACGAAATTGACAAAATAATTCCTTATAAAACACCATAAGAGAAGTCCCTACCATCCAAAAACTAAATGTATAGTGGAGGCATTCAATAAAATTATGGAAAGCAGACTGACAAAAGTATGTTGCACAAACAGGGAAGACTAGGATGATAGAGTTCCAATAGTCTTGTATCCTTACAAGACTACCACAAAGAAGCTACATAGGTATACCCTATTTCAGTTTGTTTATGGGAAAGAAGTTGTTGTACCAGCATATTTTATCACCCCTAGTCTCTATATAGCATAGGCTACACACATGACAGATGACGAATTGTTTGTGAAAAGGATTGCAGACTTGCAGAAGCTTGAGGAAGCGATATTTCTAGCAAATTGTCATCAGTCGATTGAGAAACCTAGACAAAAAACTTGGCATGACAGGCACATTAATTCCAAAATATTTAACCAAGGGAATAAGGTACTACTCTACGGCAGTCGGTATTAGAAGCATCCAGGCAAGTTGTGCATGCATTGGTTGGGACCATTTATAGTTGTGGAAATATGACACTCTGGTGCAGTCAAGCTAGTGCAAATGGACAGTATCCTTCAACCAGGTTGGGTGAATGGTGCCTTCCTGAAACCCTACATTTATCATGATTGATCCAAAGGAATGTTGCTCCAATCTAAGGGAGAATGTACAATATTTAGATTTTGATTTTATATAATTTTTTCAATTCAGTAAATAATGTTGGAATGTGAATAGTAGCGCAATGACATATGTTTTTTTCCCATCTGAATGTTTCTTCTATGAAGTAACACTTCTTTGGCCACTCAGGGTCAGACGAGCCACCCTTATATTAAATTAAGTCATTAAACACGACAGAGACCCTCATTGTGGTTAGAGGGGGCTGAATCTGAACTATATCACAGCCCATGTGCCATACACATCCTATCCAGTCACACCCTTTATGGTAGCTACAGTAACCCATTGAAATGCTCTGTCAAGCCATAAAAGTGTGATACGTGTGGATTCCATCGATATCCCCACCAGGATTCTAAACCATTAAAACGGTAATCCCCTCAGGTCAACCACGTCCCTGTCAGTCTGTTCATTAACACCTAGATCACCTTAGGTATTTTACCCTATTATCAGTCTCGTCGAATGTTGGAGCCTGAGATTGTGTTTTTGGCTTAATGATGAGTGTCTTTAGGAGTAATTCCATAGCTCTTCAGTTAGTCCGTCTATAATAACTTACAAACTCATGGGAGAGACTCACTATTTATCTCATATATATTTTATTTTTCTCTATATGTACCCTCATCTTGTTTGTGAAATCCTTCACTCCCAAGTTGCGACACCGACCCCCAACTAGTCTAGTATTCCAGTAATCCAGAGCCAACATGCCAAGAGTAACAGGAGGTCGGAGTTTGGCTCTGAAATAATTAATTCTAGACAAACCATGTGATCCCTAGGTCGAGGTCATGGGTGATGTCAAGAGTAAGGATAAGCAAGTAAAAATCCTCGACCTTGACCTGACGGACCAAGTATTGTCTCCTCAAATGAATATTAGTGTGTTGTGGGACTTAGCTCCAGATGCAATGGGAGGCATGCAGTTTTCTTCAAATCCATAATTCATCAACCTGATTGATTCCACTGTCATGTACCTCAAGGATCTACCGGTCTTTGAGATCATAAGTGAGGTTGCATGGTGCACCAAGTTTCTGATCAGTCGGGTGAATGAAATGAGCTTATGGCTCGATAAGTGATATCCAATTCATGCAGAGTAAATCCAAAAGCTCACTAGATTGTCCCTTGAGGGTGAAGAAGTATCAAAAGTATTCTAAGGCCCAAGTAAGCATTGGAAGTAGAAGGGATAATTTAGCCTGTATGAGAAATTCCATACCCAGGGAGGTAGATGCGTAGCCAAAATTGAGCCAATTCTACCAGAGACAGTCTAGACATCCTGTTACATGATCTCTAGTAAGTTTATGTGCTCATACTACAAGGGATGATGTACCTTAGATTCTCTAGGGAAAGAAGAAGAAGTAGGGACAAGTTTTGAACCAACAGAAAATAAGCAGAAGGTCCAAATTCCAACAGACTAAGAAGAAGAAGAGGATGAGAAACCCTTGGAGCAGAAGAAGAGGACATTGCCAGTGTTACCGCAACTCCTAGAAAATATCTTCCTATCAGGTAGGGATATGAATGATATCCTCGCTGCTACGTTTATATGGAATGTCTTAGTCAAGAAACCTTGAACAGGTGTTTCCCCTACCAAATTTATAAATCCACAGTCGATATGCTCAGCTCTACCTCATACCAGAACCACCACTCGTGCTGCCCAGACTCTGATTAAGATCACATATGACCCTGAGCAAGAGGCTAATGCATACATGACCCTCATTACCGAGCAATCCCCATCTCAACTGCAAGACACCACCATTCCCTCCCAACCCACTTCGCCCGAACCAATACAACTAGAAATCCCCAAACCATATGAGAATGTGGAACAACCACTTACCTTGAATATTGTATCCTTGAGCCAATGAGAATCTATGTCTATAGCCATCCCAATCACTCTTTCCTCGAAATTAATTGAACAGCTAGAAGTCCCACTACCTACTCCAATACAGTAAGCTCTAGTCACCTAGAGTCCTCTCTCAACAGTCAGTGTTGAGATTCTAATTATCAGACATTGGAGAAATTGCGTTCAAAGATCCAATGACTCAATGGGGAAGTAGCCAAAGCCCTAGATCCTCTAGAAAAATAGGAAAATTTTGATGAAATTTAGCAAGTAGACAATGATCTCAATGCACTATTTGAAGCTCAGACAGTGGAAAATAAAGAACTATGATAGTTTCGACTAGTCATCCAAGCCCCCTACCTACAAATGCATCAAGTGGATTCTATCATTGAATCAGAATGGAATTCCCTTGTTGCATATAAACAAGAGGATTTCACCACATACACAACCCAGTAGTTTGTTGCATAAGCTTTAGTACTTTCTAGGAAGTGGTAGGACAAAGTTGAGAACTTTCAGGATGCCAGGAAGAAATCCCTAGAACTGGTACCTGAATTTGTCCCTTCATTTGAAGAATCTAAATAATAAACATTCCAAGATGGAAGTGGAAGCAACTTGGAACTGGAAGTCAAGGATAAACAAAAAGCCAACCCAAAGACCACAGAAGAGATAAAGACTTGACTCGGGGTGAGTCAAGGATTGTGGTCGGAGCCTATTGGTCCCTTCGTTTTGATAAATAGAAGTTGCAAAATCCATTTTTGAATTAGACAACTGACCAAAGGAAGGAACAGAAAGCATAGGAAAATGAATGTGCAACAAGAAACAATTAGAACAGGAAATAGTTGGAAGGACAACACAACACCAGTTTTGGGAGAAAGAGGTTGCAACTGAATCAAGAAGAGGAAACAACTCTCAGGTTCTCAAGCAGTAAGCCTGGATAAGGTTATACATATATGTGATGAATATGATTGTAAAGGGATGTTGAGGTTGTTGCTGTTTATATATTCATTGGTGTTATCGTTCATGCTATTAGTTTAGCTAAGTTCTGAGTTATGAGTTTGGAACCAAACTGATAATGTAATAGAGTCTTGTAGTATTGTAGTGTTGGGAAGAGAAAGGGAATGATATAACCGTGTCTCACAGTAGTACACAATCATTTTCTATTATATTTTGAATGACCAATTGTATCTGTAACTCAAGTTGATCTTGTATTTTGAGAAGAAACATATTATATGATAATACAGTGGGAGACCCAAATTTTCTTGAAAATATCTTGTGTACTTAGTCTTGTAAATCTATTGGATGTTATGTTATGTTATATTTTATGTATTATATTCTTAAATGGATATCTTTCTTATGAATTCCATTGCAACTCTATTTTTCCCATTCTCGGTTAGGAAATGGTCAGGACTGAACCAGGTTTAAGCTATCTTGTGCAGGTCTGATATGAATATTGATTCTTTGGGATTTACTTGAGTATTCCTTACCCTTCCCTATCCTATTCATCTTGGTTGCGCTTTGAGTGAGACTTCTTCCCTCCTGGGAAGATGAAAATTCTAGCACACTAAACACATCGGTACCTTTTGTTGGTAACTTTTGAAGGACCCTGCTCTAGTCACTTTTGTGCCAACACTTGTCACATAGTGATGATTCACACCTCACCTCCTAATATCCTTGTTCTCTTTCACATCAATATTTGAAACTATCTACACATATCTACCTTCAAGTATGAGTCTTACTTTTCCTTTCTATGCCCACTAATGACATTCTTCCCCCACAGGCTTCATGTCATATGTGAGTACTTTTGTTGTTGTTCCTTGCAATTCATTTTGATTTTGTAGCAGCTGAATAATAATTTAACTTCTACAAGATATATCATGATTCCATGACTCTGATATATGATCCTAGGATTGAATTTATTTGATTAAATCTCTAATTCTGCAAAATGTGCAAGCACCCATTTTTGTTAGAATTATGCATATCAAAACCTTTGTCAATTAATGCTACAGGTCCTCTTTCTGCTCAATTCATGAAGAAATATGTCATCATTATTCAAATTATAATAATTGTAGGTTATTCTCCACTAAATAATATTTCCAATGACTATACTCATGCCCCAATACGGTCTCTAAGTTTAAATCTATGGCTTCCTGAAAAGCCACTTTCATCATTTTTGTGCATTTTCTCCACTGGTGTAATTTTATTGAAACACCAACTTATGTCAACTATAGAAGAACAATATGTATGAAAATAGAGAAATGTTTGTATGAGATATAGATAAAAATAATTACATAGAATTCATAACAACTCTCAAAATTTTAATCTGATGCTCTAGTAAAAAACTGCAGCAATTTGGAATTTGCAACTTTGTCACTTTTCACCCCTTTTCCAGACTTTGAATTTTTAGCAAATTGGCTATCTCACAATTTATGCACTTATGGAAAAATTTCACTAAACCAATTTTTTTGTTTTTGATGATTATATAAAATGTTGAGAAAATACATTTTTCCAGTTTTGTGATCTAGGGTCACTTTTCCTGCTCTGAAAATCTCACAAATCCCCAAAAAGTGGCCTGGAATAGTGGATTTTTGCCTATTTCAACATCCTCATTCCAATCCCCTTGAGATTTATTCAGTTCCTTCATGATTTATTTCCATGTCTATTTTCTAGACTATCTCTAAGATTTTCATCTTAATTTGGACCCCTAACAATGATCTGGATTCAGATCTTTAAAAACCATTATTTTACATTTTCTGACAAATCCAAGCAGAATTGGACAATGAACCTCTCTGGAACTCTTGTAGATATCCTCTCCATGGAAAAAATCCATATGTATCATCTTAATTCAACTTAATACTCTCCCATTGTGGAAAAAATACTAAAATGTCTCCAAACTACTTTTTTTTTACACCGGAACAATTTTTCCTAAGTGCGATCTGCACCGTCGATCTCAAATCGAAAAAATTATGGACCATTGGTATTCTTTCTATGAACAATCGACGACTGATAATCGATGATTTCCTTTGTGAACCAAACATTCCCACCGATCACTGACCATTGACCATCGATCATTTTTCTCCGCAAGCCAAAACCTGCCCAAGAATCTCATAGATGCCCGAACATCGACCATCGGCCATTGACCATTTTTCTTCACAAACCAATATTTCTCACAAATATTTCCGAACCCCGACCATCGACGATCGACCATCCCTTTGCTGACGTGGAAACTATTCTGATATGGCATGACACATGGATGATGACCTAGAATGAGACATCATCATAAGGCATCAACCGGGATGGTGTGGCATGACACATGGATGTTGACATGGAATAACACATCATCACCTTCCTTTCTGCATTTATTGTCGATAATTTCTCTTGGAAGAATATGAACATTGCACTAATTCTGTCAATAACCGATCATTGACCATCAACAATCTTAGATGTTTATTGGTTGAAATCCAACATTTTTCCAAACTCGTCGATCCTTGATCCGTCGTTCGTCGACAATCAAAGACTTCTCATGGAAAACTTCAACACTTCACCAAAACTTGTCGATCCCTGACCATCAACCGTTGACGATCATATATTTTTATTGGCGAATTGAAAACTTTTCCAAACCCTTCCAACCCCAAATCATTGACCGTCGATGATCAGATATGTTTTTTGGTGAATTGAAAAATTCATCAAATTCTACCGACCATCGGTCATCGAAGATTGAATATTTATGTTGGCGAATTTCAACACTTAGCAATTTTCATCCAAAACCTAGGTGAATCTGGGTCATCAATCTCCTAATCAAACTAATCTCAAGTGTTGATTTCCTCCGAATTCCCAAATGACCCAAATATAACACAGACCGTTGATCTTCCCCATTTTCAAACCACTGAAATGAATCTCAGTCGTCAATCTGCTAACTTTTTCAAACTTTGAAAACATTACTATTTTTAAAATTTTCAAGAACAAATCTAGGTCGTTGATCTTAAGATCAAACTTGATCTCGGTCATTGAATCTCTTAAATCTTCCCCACAATATAGAATTCATTAAAATATAAATTTCTCGACCTTCGAAGTCGAATTTGGCTCTGCAACTCTACATATCGAAACCATTAACTTTTCAGATAATTCTGAATTATTTAAACTCACATCTACTCACAAATTTGAGGGTTTTCTCTCTAATATTTCCATTTTTACCCCAATTTCGCTCAGATCAAAGTATGTCAAAGAGAATTTCTCAAATTTGCACTCTTTCTGGCCCATGCCAGTCCAGTGTTTGAACCAAAATATCTGATACCAATCTATAACATACCTAGCCACTAGTAGGCTAGGCATGCTACCTCAAAAACACACTTCAAATCGGATCTCAAATTCTGATAATAATTAATTCAAAATAAAGCATGAAAGAATGAAATAACCACACATGTAGTAATCAAGATTCATCCTAAACCATCCAATAAAGAAACAACGTGCCATGCATAGAAAAAACCAACAAGCATGCACACGAAATACATCTCGGAGATAATAATAATACATAGAGGAATATAAATTATGCAGAAAACACAAAGAGCACTTATCCTTAATTAAACCATTACCAACTAGATTCAGGCCAAGGACGTTCCTCCCAACCATAGACATTTTTGTTCCAATTGTCAACAACAGGTCACCCCCGAGCCAAGGCTATCAATCCATAAGGAAGGGTCCTAGGCCAAATCTAAAACACATGAGAGTTAGCTAATTGTCTCTCAGGTTTCCCAACCACATAAAAATCTTAATTTCCAACTCTCTTTCCACTTCATCCCGCACAACCCAAAGAAACAGACCCCTTTCTCTACCATGCAGTCCCTCAATTTGTTCCATTTCTCTCTAGGGCTCCAGTACTACTGGTTAGGAAATTTACATGCTAGAAACTCCAAGGATTCTTGGCCATGAAATTTCTTTGATAACTACCATCAATATCATGCACACATGCATCCATTCCCACCTAGAATGATCAGTAATTCATCACATTCGTCTCACAATGGGTCTCTTCCTCCAGCCATTCGTTTCCATGCTCCAACCAAGAGCACATGAATTAGCAAGAGTGAAATGAGTAATTCTCAAAGTTAAATGATTAACCAGAACAAATAACAACCCCAAACAACCTACAGGTAGGGTTTATATAATTACAAGAAAAAAGAACCACATGGCCTCCCCAATAACCTCATGTAACCACGTTTCTTGATTAAAATCAAAATGGATAAATACAAATATAATAAAAATACTTAGCCCCTTTATCCCCCTTTCTCATGGAATCATAGTCGACTATATCTTGTCCTTGTCCATCTTGCAGCCAATGATGTATTATACACACACACACACATACATATGTGTGTGTGTGTGTGTGTGTGTGTGTATGTGTGTGTGTGTGTGTTACATCTATAGGCAATCTAGTCCCTTTCCAACTTTACTGACTCACCAGCCTAAGTCACATTTACATAATACATTATAGTTCATAGGGATCAAAACTAGAGTGTTACAGGCAAAGCTCAACCCAATTCACAAGATGGCAAGAACAATGGGAGAGTTTTCCCACTGTCACCTTAGACAAAACCTCCCCTCACTTTAGTGAAGGAGAAATCATACATAAGTGGGGAATCTTGGGTGACCCTAGGGGGAAAAGAGATGTAAAATGGAGTAGTGGAAATATAACCCCCTATAGGTCAAAGATGAAAATGAAGGGAGGCTTGAGAGGATGTCTTGTGGTTGAGGGAAGTTGCCAAAGGTCTTAAGTACCTGCACCAAAGTGTTAGAAATGCTTGATACAATACAAATAGAAGAGATACAAGACAATATATTCAATTGGAAATAAAGTGAATCTTTTTTTCCTATGTAGAAGCAGTAAACAATGATATAAATCATAAAGTAAATGATAATTAATACTACTAGATATGCCACTAAAATTCAAGTAAAGATGCAAGAGATAAATCTAGTAACAACTAGTATAACTCAAGTGATATAAAGAAAACAATTAGTGATGATATAGGGATATTAAATGATGTCATTGCGGAGATATTATAACAGCCTCGTGTCTGTAGAAAACATACACTACAACAATATCTACCCCTAAAAATCAACAAACAACTTACTCAAGAATTAACCAATGACAAGTAGTTTAACAATGACAACGTGTAAGAAAAACTTAGTGGTAGATTAGTGAGTAAAACAAGTGTTAAGGAGTAATTTTATACAACCCTAATGGATGTAGCTTGAATTTATAACAGCAAAAAGAGATCCTTGGGTAATCAAGATGCCTTAGTAGCCTTAGCAAGCCTAAATCACATAGAAAAGATTCTAACTAAGACAATTTCAATATCTCATAATTTCAYGTATACCAATRCAATGATTTTTATTTCTCCAATGAAAGAGATTAGTGCCTAAATMTATTTGGTTATGGAKTCTYTTAATGAATGAGATAGTTAAGCTACTTGCTTAGGGGTGTAAGCCCTTTTACTCCCTAAGGCAAGAAAGACTAGCTAGGAAAAACTAGGAGGGTGTAAGCCCTTTTACTCCTCCTAGTAACCCTTTGTACAATAGATTATTCAAGACAATTATGATAGGATTATTGGGGTTCTATGCCCTTATACTTCCCAAGTTCTTAGCAAATTAACCTTGCAACTAAGAAAGAAACGATAACAAAGAAAACATTCCTTACCTAGTCCAAGCATCAACAAGATAAACTCCTTTTTAACCAAGAAAAATCCTTCACAATGCAAGCATTACCCTCAAAGAGAGATAGTGCATCACTTCTTCATCCAATAGTAAATAAAAACCATTAAAACAACAAGTAGAAGATATAGATATGTAAAATTTCCCAAGAGGGGGCACAAATTTCAATGAAGGAATCTTTCTCCCAAGTGAGAGTTATGTTAAAATGAAATGTAAATGATCTTTGTTTATATAAATATCCTAAAAATTGTTTGTCCACATAACTTAGGGTAAACCACAAAGTAAGGAGGCGAAACTCCTTTAATTTTCCCATTTACAACATAACATTTAATGTGCACATAAAGTAAACTGTAAAACATGGCATCATTCCTTCAATGAGTGACTGGCACTTTGTTCAAGGCATTGATCTTGAGGAGGAAATAGTTGGGCATCCAAAGGCCTTCCCTTAATGTGTGGGCTATTCTATTCAAGGTAAAATGAAGCCCCCTCATCAAAAGTTACAAATTTCCATCAAACATCACCATCACCACCAAAACCCTAGCCCTAGGGTGGCATCAAGCCCTCTAAAGTGACATTTTGGCCTCCAAAGGAAAATCGTTGGGATTATAGGGGCTAGGTAAGGTCCTCCATGGATTATTGAATTGCCTCCAAAGGGAATGTTCATCTTCCATCCTTCCCTAAGTTATGGGTCATGGCATCCAACCTGTGGGTTTCTTGCCCCCATGAAGGCCCAAGCTAGGCTTGTTCCCCCAAATCATCCACCATTCAAGGTCCTTTAAAGAAAAACAAGTGTACCCTCCAAGGATATCAAGTCAAAGAATCATGGCAAGTAAAATAACATTTAATATAATATCCATTCAATCATGTACATCAAAAAATACATATTCAAATTAAATAGGTTCTCAAAGACCCTATGCAATTTGCGGAGTTTAGGTATGGGAGGGTTTACAAAGTGACCTATTGGGTGAATCATTCCTTAAGTCAAGGAGTGTTTCCTAGATGGAAACCTATCTAAGTCATGTGGAGAAAATGAATTGGATGGGGGGTTAAGACCTTTGGGCATGTGTTTCATGACATACAAGGGTTCGTATTATTTCATTTGTGGGTGTCTTTGTAGAGGTTGTGATGCACCTTTGTTTTCAATGCATCCTTTTTACAAGACCATTTATTTCCATTTGTTTTTTAATATGTTTCCTGGTTGAATTCAAGGTGGGGCTTCCACCTAATAATGAAAAACATTTCCCACCTTGACCCTACCCTAGTCACATTATGCTTTCCCAAATTGAAGACAATATGTGGGACTTCTACCTAAGAATGAAAAACATTTCCCACACACGTTCTACCTTGGTTGGCATTTTTATATTGGTATTTTTCATAGGATCCATTAGTTTCTTATGAGAGACATTTCATTGTCCTCGGGATCCCTTGGCGAGAATCTAGAAGGTTTATGATTGTATTTTATCTTTTTCTAGCTAAACACCTTTGGGCCTCCAACCCCTTCTTCTCATGAAATGAGGTACAATCCCTTCTTGGGTCAATACACCAAAATATCCCAAAAGATAAGGAGACAAATAAGGGGTGTAGTGATGAAAAATGGTAAGTATGATCAGGAATGGCATGATGATTTGTCAAGGAGACCTCCCATTACAAAACTCATCCCTAAGGGAGACCACTTACTAGGGGCGCAATGTCAATCTCCAAGGTGAAACAAGGAAAAGAGCATAACTTCCAAGAAAAAATTATATAATCAAAAGCATCTTTAAATGAAACATACTCAAATGCCTGAAATATTAAAGTGACACTTACCACAATACCTGACTTGTACCTAATGGAGAAATACCCATCATCGTCCAAAAGAATGTCTATGTGGGGGACGTCGTCGTCATGAATCCAGAAATTGTGTTGGTGAAGCGAGTCTTTGTCTGTGCATGTGGATGTTGTTGGTCATCTATCTCTCAGCACTCCATGCCTGCAACCTGAGGGAGTTGAGACATCGTCTCCTTAGTTATCCCTATAAATTTGGGATAAGAGGGCCCATAGGTGATAAGGTTTGTGACAAAGGAGGGTGTTATTCAGTTAGATAAACTGAATGGGGAACCCGTGGAAGAATTGGTAAATGGTAATCAGATGAAACTATATAGGGACAGTTGTGCTTCTGCGCACTAGTCTGAGTGCATAGTATGTGTACCATAGGATATTTATTATAGTGTATCATAGAAAAGAATAAAAACAATAAAAGAGTTTGAGGCAAGAGATAGAAAATTGAATTCGGGCATAAGGTATTAAACTAGATAATGTCACAAAGATATTGAAAGAGGAAGGAATTGTGCATAAGAAGGAGGAATCAATTGTGACAAATATCTTCACAAAGGGAGGAAAAAACATTAAAGAACATACATGATGAGAAATGCATTAAAGAGAAAACATGAAGGAGAGGTAGTGGAGAATTGTAATCATATATGAAGAGTGGAAAGAGTATTTTGACAGGATAGAAAATCTATCATATGATCTGTTGGAGGATACAAAGTTAATGAAGAGCTAGGGCAAGGGTTGAGTACAGATGCAAGTGGATTATACTGAAAATTTAGGCACGAAGAAGAATGGAAGAAACTAGCAACAGGCTATAAAAGAAGACGATGGGTTGACAGGAAAAGGTTATTGTTGTTTGAGCATTCAAAGAGATAGAATGAGCCAAGAAATTTTAATAGAGCCTAGCAAGTAAATTGCAGATGTGAGTTATATGCAGAGATAAATGGTCCCACCTTCTATCGCACAATCTATACCTTCCCAATATTAAATGCAAGTAGGCCTATATCAATGTAACACGGAGGTAACCCTATCACTGTTACCCCAATAGGGTACCTCTTTCTCTTTAGGAGGAGGAAAGCCTCACTCCAAGGGAGACATCCCAGGACCTAGTTAGTTCATGAAGGGAAAACATATACATTGAAAACCCACCCCTCTCTAGGTCACTCAGCGGAAGAAGTCACTTTGGTGAAGTTGAAAAGGACAAGGGAAAATGAAAATGGGTTTATACCTTCCCTTTACCAATGAAACATCAAACATTATTAGCAACAGTTATAATCAATGACTTCTTCAACAAATTATGTGTTTCCTGAACAAGTTACTATATAATGAAAGTGAGATCATAGTAGCAACAATGTATCTTGAAAGGTGCAAGTCATGATGACAAGAAAGAGATACAATAGTCTTGCAAACTTGATAAATTTTGTGACTCACACTTTTCAAGATAAATACAAGTCAATGAATGACTTAAATGGTTGTCCAAACAACATTAATTAATGATGATGACATCAATAAAACCACTTCAGAAAAAGTACTATAATAGAGAAACAAGAAACTGTTATAACCCTAAATTTCACCTGACATGCATACCTGGAATCAGGCCATCTAACTTGCTATATTTACCAAGCCATTATTGAACAACTCTTCTAAAAACCATCATTTTGAAGGTGTACGCGCCCTGCACCATTACCACCCATGTACACATGCTTGCTAAGCCACTACAGCTCGCGTACACTCACAAAATATTGCAAAATGTGGAAAATTGCATAGGATACTGGTTTCCGAGTCGTTACTTAACCATTTGACAGCCCATAGCCAGTCACCCCATCAGTTACTATCACTTTTGGCCTATAAAAGAGGGGGTTGGGGTCCCATTTCAATAAGAAGCACGAGAGCAAAGAAACTCTGCCCATTTTATCAATCCCCCTTTGCCCCAATTGTAAAGCCCTTACCATTTCCCTAAGAGAGACCTGAAGAGGAGAAGAAGATGTGGAAGCAGTTGGTGCATGGTGAAGAGGATCCTAGGACCAAGTTCGAGGAGCAGTGTCAGTCTCATGTTGTAAGCAACGTTTTCTCTCGTGCTTCTTCTTGCAATGGAACCCCAAACCCTTCTTTTATAGGCCAAAAGGGATAGTAACGGATGGGGTGGCTGGCTATGGGCAGTCAAACAGTTAAGTAACGGCCCGAAAACCCGTATCCTATGCAATTTTCCACATTTTGCGATATTTTATGAGTGTACGTGGGCTATAGTGTCTTAGTAAGCATGTGTACGTGGGCAGTAATGGTGCAGGGTGCATACACCTTCAAAATGTTGGTTTTTAGAAGAGCTATTCAATAATGGCTTGGTAAAGATAGCAAGTTAGATGGCCTGATGCCAGGTGTGCATGTCAGGTGCAATTTAGGGTTATAACAGGTACTACTTCAATATCCAATGATTATGGTTTTCTTAGTACAAATTCCCAATGGTTTTATGGATGATTTTAGGGTTGTTAAGGGTTGCAACAATGGTTGTAACAACATTTATGACAACGATAACACCTTCATAATTTACACTCTAAAAAGGAGATCAAACATACAATTTAACACTTATTGATAGTACCATGCCTTATACAAATTTTGGGAAGCATTAGATGGTTAGTAGGCTAATATAAGATGCAAAATGATAGTTGTAGCAGTGATTATGACAACAACAAATTAGTTCTTAGTATTTCTAAACTAGGTTAGAAAATTAGTAGAGTATAAAGTGAAAGAGTTTGAGTATGAAGTGAAGGAGCTTGAGTTAAGTATTGTCAATAAGTAAGAGAGGAGAAATAGTGCCTTCAAGGGTAATGGAGACAAGGTG
The DNA here is from genome assembly GCA_032191745.1 of Picea mariana. NCBI lineage: Eukaryota > Viridiplantae > Streptophyta > Pinopsida > Pinales > Pinaceae > Picea > Picea mariana. The sequence goes on from JASDQU010104076.1 coordinate 276,181, forward strand.
GATGACTTCTTATAAGGATGCAAATCAGTGATGATGATGCACAAAAGTCTAAGAGGGAAAAGGCATAGGAGAAGTAGTAACGTAAGTCCCCATATGCTTTGACCTCAAGAGACAAGATGATAGGGTGTAGGAAATTATAGGCCCTAGTGCCTTTCTCTCCTTATCATTCTTATGGAGTAAAAATTATGCAACAATCACTAATTCCAAACCCTTAGAGTGCTAGAAATTTAGGGCTCTAGGGTTTCACTAATTACTAGATTAATTCAATGAAAATCTTGGAAAATAAAAAGTAATAAAGTAGCAACTTAAGTTTCTTACTTCAAGCATTAAATACACCATGAAATTTCATAATATTGTATGAGAAATAAAACCATACAATAAACCATTCAATAGATGACAAATGAAGATTTCACTTACTTGCACCTAGAATAATCATTAGAATACCATGCAAGATCACCATAAACTTCCAAAAATTGATCCAAGTTGCAAAAATAAACCTTAAACAAGAGTGGCACCTCAAAATTTCAGCCAATAACCCTAATAGGGTGCAAATTTCAGACCTCTTGTCTCCAAGGACAAGTTATGATGTAAAAATGAGAGTACATAATGTTTATTTATACAAACTTTTGACCTTTAATTAATTTTCAAGTCAAATAAGGCCGACCTGGCCAATTTACAATAAAATTAAAATTTGACATAATTAAAATAAATTTGCATCTAAAGACACCTTCAAGGGTGATGTCATGCCCTTCTAGGGTGACGTTGAGGCCCACAGGTGGAACTTTGAGCTAGAAATGTGGGGCACTTGGCCTCCAAAATCCCCATATGATGCCCACATGTGCCGCCAGGATCATAAATTCCTCCAAAATGAAAACCCTAGCTCTGGATGATGTCCAGGGTTATGAAGGTGACATCCAGGGCCATCAAGGGATAACATCCATGTGGAAGAGAAAGGTTCCCCTCGGCCTATGTCTACCAGGATGCCTCCAAATTCAGCGTACTTCTTTTTCCCGGTGCAAGTCTTCAATTTCTTTTTTCCCCTAGTTGGGGTTGCAACATCCATATGTGTGATTTAAGCCCCCATGAAGGTCTGAGCTAATCATTCCTTCATGTGTATGTGCCCACCAAGCAAGGTCCTACAACAACAACAAGTACGCCCTCTAGGGTTTCGTAAGTCACATGGATCATAGCATGTAAATCACATCCAATAATTAAATTACCCAAACATGTTCATCAAACCCCCCTTAACCTAGACAAATGATCAAAGATGTTATGAAATTTGACAAGTTAGGATTGGAGAAGGTATAAGGGTCTCCTATTGGGCTAACCTCTCTTAAGTTTGGGATGTTTCCCAGGTGGGATCTAATCCAAGTCATTTAATTGTATGAGGTGGCATGGGGTAAGTGTTTGGGCATGGGGTGCATGTAATAACATGGAAATGTAAAGTCTTACCTATGGGTGCTTTTGTAGAGGGCAAGTTGCACCTTGTCATAAATGCAATTGTTTCCTAGCCCATTCATTTCCTTTTATTCTTAGCTTTACTTATTTTGATCTTTTTCTCTTATGATTCAAGGAAATAGTTGAGGGCCACTCTCCTGGCTTGATGACCATAGGTGATAGTGTTATCCACAAACATTTCATGAAAATGAGAAGGTTGGCTCATGATGAGACCCCCTTTCTCTTGGATATGCCACCGAGATCCACTACCCTGGTTTGGTGACTAGATAGGTGTTAGTTTCATACCACTACATGCCCATGGTCATAATAGGTCGGCTCATGATGAGACCTCCTATCCATCAACTAGTACCTTGAGTGTTTATGTATCTTATGGTTCCCCCTTTTACTGAGAAGATTTTCACTACTTTCTTGGGGATACTTGATAGGGGAGATGAAAGTAATAAAGATGGAAAATGGTAAGCATGGAGGGAACGAATGATGAATTTTCACAGACCCACCCAGTAGAAACCCATCCTAAAGGGAAATCAGCTTACTAGGGCACCATGTTACCATTCTAGGTATGAACAAGGAAAAGAGCATAATTTCCAAGCAAACATCATGAAATGAAGAAAGAATAAATACAACATATTCAAGTGCTTCAAAAATCAGAGTGATACATACCATGATACCTGAACTCATTACCTCATGGAGAGAAAGACTCATTGCTACTTTAGGACCAGGATAGTGGGATGGATATTGTTTTTGGTGATAAGTGGACTGCACTAAAGAAAAGAGGGGCCCTCTAGGGCCATGATCAATTCGTTTAGCTCTTGGTACTCCATGTCTAGTACTTGTGGGCCTTGAGAAGTGATCTCCTTATTTATCCCTAGGCTAGGGGTTAACATCTGGCTCCAACTCATGGACATATGCTCACCATAGAGCGTGTGAGAAACTCAACATCTTTGTATGACCTATGTTGACTAAATATCGACAAAGGATATCAGCAATCCCTAGGGTGGTGATATCACCCCTTGTTCATTTATGATATAATAAATAAATAGAGATCATCTCTAGTCTAGCACATGATCATGAGCATACATATATACATAATGAAATAGGACAATATGAAAATGAAACTAAAACTAGGTGTTGGGTGTAGGCCCATTTTGGGAAAAAGGTTAATTTTGGAGAATAAAGCGCAAATAAGGAAAATACAGCTGGTAGAAAAAGCAGCATATTCAGAGGAAAGTGCGTGAAAAGGAGGAAAGAATGTGAGGCATGCATGCAAGGAACCATGCTATGGTTAGGGTTTTGGGAAGAGGATGTAATGGTAAATACGCCAAATATAAGTATAAAGAGGTACTTAGGAGGTCTAGGTCGAGGTTGTTGTTGTTGTTGTTGTTCGAAGAGTTGGATAGGTTTTGGTCTGATTGTAATTTCTAGAATCAAAGAATGATTCTAAGATCCAAGGTTATTGTGTAAGTTGTTGAGATGAAGAGAGAAAAGAAGGTAGATATTGAGGGTTAGAACGCAATCTGAGGAGCCTTGTGTGATCCAGTCTACCTCAATAAAGATCTTGATCCAACTGAGGGAGAATTGTAATGCGCACGATGCCATAGATGACAGAACAATAATAAAAGAGCCCTAGAGTGAAATCTTTTTGGATGTAGCCCAGGAGGGGGTGAACCACATAGCTTATGTGTTATGTGAATTATTCATTGCTATATATTTGTTGTTAATGATTAGATCTTAGCTGAATCTTTGATGAAGTAACTATATATGATTGTTTTACGTGCATGAATAAGAATGATAGAGTACTTAGCATAGATGTATGTTATAATAATTAAATAAATATCACAAGGTTCAATTCCATATCCCCACTCATTCCCGGGATGCAAGCACCTGAGCATTGCAGCCACCCATAGAACTCTCTCATGTGAGACTATGCAGTGCACCTCGTGTGTTATCACAAAAACTTGTCAGAGTCCTGTGGGTTTGTGGTTTCTACCTAAGTCTATGTTTTTCCCTGATTCTCTCCCTTTGCAAACCAATTCTTAATTTTTTTCCCCTTCGGCTTGTAAAATCGTCTTCATTTTCCCCCCTCTATGTTTAAAGTGCTCGGGTCTCCCTGTTTTCCCAGCTCCTATCCAGTCGTCCAATTTTTTTTTTACATAGGCCGTAGTTCTGGGCTCAAAATGCGATACTTAGAGCAGTCCGTTCTAGACTCGAATCAAACAAAAAGGTAGGTTCATTTTTCAATGGCAGGAATTCCATGTGGATTTCATATTAGTGGCTCGCGGGCATTCAGAATCTTAAAATTTGTGTGAAGTATAGCACTAGAGAAAAAGTTCCGAAGAGAGCATGAGTTGTTGATCTTAAAAGGGATATATGGAAGTTGATCCAAGTGTTCAGGGAAATAAGATTCGGTAGTTTCGAAGTGGGAAGTGTGTGGAATTTCTATAGCATCGAAGTCCCAAAGTCGCTATGCACCAAAGCATAGAAGCACTGAAGTGTCGAAGTCGTTAAAGTCCTGAAGTGTCGAAGCACCGAAGCACCTAAGTCACCGAAGTGCCAAAGTGCCGAAGTGCCAATGTGTCGAAGTCACCAAAGTGTCGAAGTCCTAAAGTTCCAAAGTGTTTCTCACTCATCTGATCTAGGAGGACACACGTCAATTTATCGCGAGATCCGGGTGAAAAGCAGTTGAAAGAAGAAGTTTGAGTTTCGAATTTTCGAGAGTCCGGAGGTATAAACTAATTCTCGGTCGTTCGATTCAAGAGAATGCATCATCAAATCCATAGCTTTGGGTAAAAGTAGTTGAAGGCAAAGGTTTGATTTTTTATTTTCCTAAAGTCCGAAGCCGGAATCGCGAAGCAGATCTCGACCGTCAATTTGAAAAGAGAAAATATGATCCATCAATCTAAAAGGCACCAGAGCTGGGTCATTGATAAGAAAACCTCATCTCAGATCACAAGATCAATGGTCGCGGTCCATTGTAGGGTTGTAAGGTGTGCACGTTTTTAAATTTTAAAGGGCGGGCCGCAATCGAAACCTTGGTTTTTAGAAAGGGACACATGGCAATTCATGGTGAATTGTGGGGACAAAAGCATTTTTCTTTCAAAGCACCCTTGGTCATGCCTGCAATCACTTAATTGCATAGGTTCATGGCCCTAGGTCACATTGAAGAAGGAGCGATGGAGAGGAGTTGCGCCAAAGGCCAAAGGCGCCCGTATTGGTCACAGAAGAAGATCTGCATGGCCTCGAGGCGTCGAGATTGACTAGAAAAAGTCCTGGGCACTGCCTAGAACATTCATGGATGTCATACCTCATCACGATCCTGATGAAGGTAGTTAATGGAAATGGGGGCGACAGTTGAGACTGATTCACATGGATTGTTGTGATTGTATTATGATTAATGTTTGATTATAATGTTGTTATGATTTCTTTCAGTTTCCTTGAAATTTGAATCCAAGAGAATCTTGTGTTTAAGTTTTGCTTCCTTAGGCTATTGGAAGGCCTAATTTTCACGTCATACCTCTACACTTTTCTCACCAAAGTCTTCCTCCTACTCACCTTTACTCCAACTTACTGACTGAATTTTATCCAATACCTCAATTGCTGGCACATACCAGTCCATATTTCTAAGTTAGAACATTATTTTCATTGAGTCTTCTCCATTTGTCCTCTTAAAACTCATTTACATTTACTGTATAAACTGATGAGTATTGGGCTTACCTTCTACGCAATCTGAGGGTGACTTCTAGTGATAACATTTCTGGATTCGTTGTTGGGGAATGAATTGAATACATTTCCCTGGGATAGAATGACAAAGAGCTCATGATTATGAAGTTTCATCATAGATCAGAACCATTGAATATTTCACTTGCACCTAGCGATTCCACTATTTCATTTGTGGCTCTGAAAGATAGACACATGAGGTCTACTCCACAACTGCCTATAGCCACACTTGAAGCTGACCCAAAGAAAATTATCAAAAAAGGAAAAACCACTCAGGAAGGTACTTCAACTATTGTACCAGGTGATCCCAATAATCTTCTTAATCCCTCTTTACAAACTCCAGTAGCTACTTCTTATTCTCTTGTTATACCGTTTGCTGGAGTTTCAAGAAATTTGAATTTTGGGAGTTTTCCTGTTGATTTCTTCCCTCCTATTCTTGGTTTGGAAGGAGAGATTTTTGACACCCCTATCTCCCCTGAAGTTGTGAAGTGGTTCAAACCCAGTACCTTAGAAGGATTTCCCAGTCCAGGATTTACCACTCCTCTCCCTATTAGAGTTGTTGCAGTTAGAGAAGGGGAAACCTTTGTTCCCTCTTGCCCTTCATCTTTATCTCGTAACGCTCAGCCTTTTCCTTTTTCTCCCAGAAGCACAACCCCAATCTTACCTATCCAAACTCCCTCTCATCCTGGTTCTCCTCCAGTTCACGTCCAAATGGCAGGTGCTAATCCTCCTAGGAACATGATGGCTGAGATATTGGATGCTAGATACACCCCTCTGGTTTTACCTCATTCTATGAATGCTCTCCCAGGCATAGAATACCTTAAGTACATGCCCCAGTTTATAGGGGAGGTAGTTGTGACTAAAAAAGAGAACCTTGCATCCTTTTATATATTTACATATATTCAGGTCATCGAAAATGAAGATGTGTGGATGAGATTTTTTGTACAGAGCCTTGATGGTGATTCCAAGGATTGGTTTAAGGACTTCCCTCCTAAATCTATTAATGATATTTCTGCTCTTGATGATTCATTCTTAAGACATTGGGGGAATAAAAAAGATCTCATTTATTATATTATAGAATTCAGGAACTTAAGAGAGAAGAAGGGGAATCTGTTTCAGACTTCTCGAAAAGATTTAATAAGATATATAAAAATATTCCCGTTGAAATTAAACCTAAAGAAACCTCCACCAAGATGACTTATGCTAGTGCTTTTGACCCTGATTTTTGCCTCGTGTTGAGAGAAATAAGAGATACCTCCTTGGCTCATATGCAATATGCATCCCTTGAAGTAGAATCCAATATATTGGCAACTGACAAGATTAGGAGTAAGGTTGATAGAGATAGAAGAAAAGGTAGGTCTAAAACTCAGACTTCTAGTTCCTCTACTACTCCCCCTCAAACGGATGAAGTGACAAAGCTGCTAAAATCACTTTCTGCTAAAGTGAAAAGGTTGGAATTGGAAGGAAAGAAGAGCTATAGTAATCCCCCAAATGTTAATAATAGGGGTAGTTTCAAAATACCAACTAATGCCCCTTAGACCATCCAAAGAGATTAGAGAAACAGAGACATAGATGATCATAAAATCCAAACTCCTCTCCAAAATAACCTGGTTACTGATAAAGATGAAGAGGAAAAAGATGTTGATCCTGATATCCATTGACTTGGAGATACCTCTTTGTCCCCTCATTTAACTCAATCTATATAAAAATAGGCCCTCATGAGTAATCAATTGAATGAGCTGAGTAAAGGAGAAAAGACCAGCAGTGATCTGAATAGATATGACCTCATATCCAAGAAGAAATAAGGAAATCCTGACATTCCCAAGTGGCCTGCTAGAGCTGAGAAACTTGCTAAAGATATAGCAGACAAAAACAAAGAATGAAAGGCACAAATACCCCCACCAGTGGTCAAAAGTCCTATCCTAGAGGTGAAGGAGATTCTGAAGCTTCCCTCTCCTTATATATTTGAGCATGAGATTCAAAAGATTAGAATCCCTATACCTCCCTCAGAGTTAGTCAAGAATGAGGATTTCAAAAGGTGCCTATCAAAACATATTCAGCCCGAACCCACGTCTCACTCCATAGACTCAGTTAACCTCCAATATGAAAGGCCAGTTGTCATATTATTTCCTTTGGTAGAGGATAGAGACAACTCCTACCCTCCCTTATACACTTCATTGAAAATCCATGATAAGGTGTTGCATAACTTCTTGATGGATTCATGGGAATCTCACAATCTTATGCCTAAGATTGTTATGGAAGATCTCGGGTTGGAGGTTACAAAATCATACCATGACCTATATTCTTTTGACTCCAGGAAGGTGAAATGACTTGGGGTTATCAAATACTTGGCCATTTCTCTATTCCATATTCCAATGAAGAGCGTGGTCATGGATATCGTAGTGGTCAATTTCCCCCCTAAGTTTGGGATGCTCTTGTCTAGATCTTGGATAAAGAGATTGGGGGGAACCTTGCAGATGGGCCTTTCATACACCACCATTCCTGTGTTCGGGGGTGAACAAAGGAGACTTTACAGGGAAGCGCAACTTGCGTACATCATCAGTGATGAAGAAAACCACACCAACCATCCTACTTTTTCTTTTGAAACTGATTTGGGATCCAGCATACTGCAGCTCATTGATGCTCCTGAAACTCCTCTTTAAATCAGAAAGAAACCCATTAATTTTTGTGAAATCCCTCCTGCAACTACCTTTGTTTGGAATATTTTCTTTGACGGAGCCTCTTCTAAAGAAGGTGTTGGTGCTGGAGTGGTCTTTGTTTCACCTTGCCAAGAAACTATACCTTTGTTGTACAAACTAGAATTTGAAACTACCAGCAATGTGGCAGAGTATGAAGCTCTTGTTTTGGGTTTAATGGTTGAAAGGGACATGGGGATTGAAGAGCTATTAGTATTTGGAGACGCAAAACTAATTGTTCATCAGATCAAAAATATTTATCAATCCAAGCACCCTAGGCTTAAGACTTACATAAATGAAGTATGTGACCTAGTTGACAGTTTCTTCCTAGCTTTCAACATTTCATTTATTCCAAGAGAGGACAATACCATGGCTTATTCTTTGGTTGTCTTAGCAAGCCATTTTGGAGTCCCATTGCCACCCAAACTCAAATATGATGTAGAGGTGAAATATAGACCCTTTATACCTAACAATGTCCAACATTGGAAGGTGTTTGAGGATGATAATGAGATCAAAATTTTTATTGAGTCTGTTGATGAGTTCTCTTCTTTACATATTGATCAGGATCATGATTATGAAAGTAACCATGATTTTGGATTCCCAGATTATCATTCATTTGAGGTATTATGAAGGGGTGGCCAACCTGGTCCTAGTAAGAAAGAAGAATGGAGAAATCAGACTATGTGTCGATTTCTGAAATTTGAACCAAAGTTCTAAAAAGGACAACTACCCCTTACCAAAGATTGAACACATATTACAGAGGGTGACAAGTGCGTCTAGGATGTCCATGATTGATTTTTTTTCTGGCTACAATCAAGCCTCTGTCTTTCTTGAAGATAGAGAGAAGACAACCTTCACCACTCCTTGGGGTACATTCATGTATGCTAATATGCCCTTTGGGTTGATGAACGCAGGAGTGACCTTTCAACAAGCCATGGACATAGCCTTTATTGGAGAGAAGGACAAGTTTGTGGCCATTTATTTGGATGACATATCAGTGTTCTCACAATCTAATAAACAAGATTATGGTCATTTAATAAGGGTCTTCTTGAAATGAAGAAAATTTGGTCTCTCTTTAAATCCCAAAAAGTCATTATTTTCCATGAAAGAGGGGAAATTGTTAGGACACATTGTGTCAGATGAGGGGGTAAAAATTGGTCCAAGCAGGGTACAAGATATCCAAAATTTATCATTCCCTAAATCCAAGAAAGAAGTCTAGTCTTTCTTGGGGAAAATTAATTTTTTGAGAAGGTTTATTTCAAATTTTGTTGAGTTGGTAAAGTTTATCACAGCCTTGTTGAGGAAAGGGGATGATATCAAATGGAATATTGAATATTGCAACTCTTTTGATCAAATAAAGAAGGACTTGACTGAAGCACATGTGCTCATCAGTCCTGATTACTCCAAAGCTTTTCTAATTTTCTCCTTTGCTTCATTTGACACAGTAGAAACTGTTTTGTTGCAGAAGAATGTTGAAGGGTTAGAGAAACCCATTTCCTTTTTTAGTAGGGCACTGAGAGATGTTGAAGTAAAGTATGAAATCATGAAAAAGCAGGCCTATGATTTGGTCAAATCTCTCAAATCTTTTAGAGTTTATGTGTTGCATTCAAAAGTCATTTCATATGTCCCTTCATCTTCTGTGAAGGAGATCCTCATTCATCTTGACATAGACCGAAGAAGGAGAAAGTGGATTTCCGAGATCCTTGAATTTGATCTTGAGATAAAGCCCACCAAATTGGTTAAAGGCCAAGGTTTAGCTAGGTTGCTAGCTGAATCTAATTGCAAAACTTTGGGGGTCCATTTCATCAACAGTGGTTCAAAAAATCAGCAAGTTGAGTTGTTTGATGAAAGTTCTCAAGTCATCCCTCCATTGGTAGGATGCACTTGGTACAAGAACATTATATTTTTCCTACAAAATTTACAACCTTCTGATGGTATGGAAAAGAACAAGGTGAGAGATTTGAAGCTCAAATCAATTACATATTGTGTTATTGATCAAGTTTTATATTGGAAAGACCCTTTAGGAGTGATTTTGATATGTATAGACCTGAAGGAATCCCAAAGGATTATGTATGATTTTCATGACAATTTATGTGGGGGGCATCACTTCTAGAGAACCACAGCCTACAAGATTCTCAGGGCTGGGTATTTTTGGCCTAGTCTCTTCACTGATGTCTGTGCAAAAATCGGGTCTTATGTCAAGTGTCAGAAATTCTCTGGAAAGAAACAACTCAAGTCTTTTCCATTCAAACCTATGGTAGCTTCAGGTTCCTTTTAGCAGTGGGGATTAGATTTTGTTGGGGAAATTCATCCTGCTTCAAGTGGTCAACATAGATGGATCTTGACTACCACAGACTACTTTACTAAATGGATAGAAGCCATCCCCACAAAAAATTCTTCCCACGGGGTAATCATTGGTTTTCTTAAGGATATTATAGCAAGATTTGGTTGTCCAAATAGAATTGTCACTGATAATGATGCATATTTCAAGGCTAAACCATTGATTAAGTTTTTTGAACAGTTTGGAATCACATTGATTCACTCTACTCCTTACTACCCCCAAGGGAATGAACTGGCATAATACTCTAACAAGAGCCTTATTAAGATCATAAAAATATTGTTAGAGGAAAACAAGAAGGCCTAAGATACAAAGATTAAATTTTCTTTATGGGTTGACAGAGTGACAACAAAAATATCTCTTGGTGTCTCTCCTTTCCAGCTGGTGTATGGAATTGAGGCCATCTTTCCCTCTCAACTCGCCTTAGATGTGGAAAAATTCTTCCAAGACTATCAAGGAGAACCAAATAATATGATCAGAAGAATACAATAGCTGGTAGAAGCACAGTAGATGAGGGAGAAACTACTGGACAAAGACCATGACCATCAACAGAATATCAAGCAAGCTTTCGACAGAAGAGTAAGGAAAGAGGATTTACAGCTGGGAGATCTAGTACTCAAGTGGGATGCACCTAAACAAGANTTGGCCCCTTCAAAGTTTCTGAGGATTTTTCAAATAACACTTACAAGTTGTAGGATTTAGAGGATGTTGAAGTTTTTGGTAGCCCTGTAAATGGGCATTTTTTGAAGAATTGTTTTACTTAAGCCATGAGTGGCTTCCCATGTCATTGTAAATATCATTTTTCTTTTGTTTTCGGTTTTTATAAGTGACTCCATAACTCAACAGCTAAGGCCCTGGAACTGTTGGGTCTTGGCAGCTTGCAGGGAGCATGCCATCCCCTATGGAGCCAAATGTTATCACACAAACTTGTCAGAGTCCTGTGGGTTTGTGGTTTCTACCTAAGTCTGTGTTTTTCCCTGTCTCTCTCCTTTCACAGACCAATTCTTCAGTTTCTTCCCCTCCATCTTGTAAAATCATTTTTGTTTACCCCCCTCTTTATTTAAAGTGCCCTGGTCTCCCTATTTTCCCAGCCCCTATCTAGTCATCCAAGTTCTTGTTTACACAGGCTGTAGCCGCGAGCTCAAAACGTGACACTCAGAGATGTTCGTTCTGGAATTGAATCAAGAAAAAAGGAAGGTTCATATTTCAACGACGAGAATTCCATGTGGAGTTCATATTAGTGGCTCATGAGCGTTCGGAATCTTAAAAGTTGTACGAACTATAGCGTCAGAGCAAAAGGCCCGAAGAGAGAATGAGTTGTTGATATTTAAAGCGATAGGTGGCAGTTGATCCAAGTGTTCAGGGAAATAACCTTCGAGAGTTTCAAAGTGAGAAGTGTGTGGAATTGTCGAAGCACTGAAGTCCCAAAGTCCCAAAGCACTGAAGTACTGAAGTTGTCGAAGTCCTAAAGTGATGAAATGTCGAAGCATCGAAGTCGCTGAAGTGCTGAAGTCCCAAAGTGCCGAAGTGTTGAAGTCACCGAAGTGATGAAGTCTCGAAGTGCTGAAGCGTTTCTCATTCGTCCGATCCAGGAGGAAACGCATCAATTTATCACCAGCTCCAGGTCAAAAGCATTTGAAAGAAGAAGTTTGATTTTTGACTTTCCCAAAGTCTGGAGGTCTGAAGTAATTCACAGTCACTCAATTCAAGAGCAAGTGTCGTCAGATCCATAGCTCCAGGTAAAATCAGCTGAAGGCAAAGGTTTAATTTTTTATTTTTCCAATGTCTGAAGCCCAAATCACAAAGAAGATCTCGACCATCGATTTGAAAAGAGAAAATCTGATCCATCAATCTAAAAGGAGCCACAGCTGGGCCGTTGATTAGAAAACCTCATCTCATATCACAAGATCAATGGTCACGCTCCATTGTGGGGTCAGAAGGTGCGCACATTTTTAAATTTTCAAGGGCCAGCCACAATCAGAACCGTGATTTTTAGAAAGGGACGTGTGGTGGTTCATGGTGAATTGTAGGGACAAACAAGGTTTTCTTTCATACCACCCTTGGTATGGCGCAATTGCGTAGGGTCATGGACCTAGGTCACATTGAAGAAAGAGTGATAGAGAGTAGTTGCACCAAAGTCCAAAGGCGCCCGTATTGGTCACAAAAGAAGATCATCATGGCATCGTGGCGCCTGGATTGACTCGAAAAAGTCGTGGGCACCACCTGTAACATTCATGGATGTCGGGCCTTGTCCCAATAACATTGAAGGTAGTTAATGGAAATGGGGGTGGTAGCTAAGACCTCGTCTTGCCCCATAAATGGAAATCATACTAAGAGTTGTCATGGGGGGATATTGTCAATCCGAAGTTTCCCGAGGGGCGGATTTTCCTGCAAAGCACATAACTAAGTCAGGCGCACGTCTGACATAAGAAGGCCCACACAGGCTGACAGAGTAGGCACTTACTGGAAACTTTGAATGCAGGGGTCTGACCACATTCCTGGTGGTTGCATCATTTCTAGTATATATATGCAGTTTTGATATTTTGTTAAGGTCGAATGGTTGAGCTAGGCTCCCTGCTATTGTAATATTTTTATGAAGAACACTAGTTCTTTGGTTATGTCTTGATTTGAGACTTATTGATTAATCTAAGTCATATTTCTTACTCCATCTTATTTTCCTTTGATACTCAGAGAGTTCATGATTGACTAATTCACATGGATTGTTGTGATTGTATTATGATGAATGTTTGATTATAATGTTGTTATGATTTCTTTCAGTTTCCTTGAAATTTCAATCCAAGAGGATCTTGTGTTTAAGTTTTTCTTCCTTAGACTGTTGGAAGGCCTGATGTTCACGACAGACTTCTACACTTTTCTCAACAAAGTCTTCCTCTTGCTCACCTTTAATCCAACTTATTAACTAAAGTTGATCCAAGACCTCAATTGATTATGCATACCAGTCTAGATTTTTGAGTTAGAATGTTATTTTCATTGAGTCTTCTCCATTTCCAATCTTAAAACTCATTTACATTTACTGTATAAACTGATGGGTATTGGGATTACCTTCTCTCCGATGTGAGGGTGAATTCTAGTGCTAACACCGTGTACTGCCCTGCTTTTGGGTTTCCAGGGGGGGTGATAGTTTTAGAGGGTTTTGTTGGAAACCATAGTATATTTGAACTTGGGTCAGCCCAAGAATGGTAGCAAGAGAGAAGTAACCAACAAATGGTTATGTTACCGGCCAAAACTACATGGGATCGAGTGAGAGGGATCTGCGAAAGAATCGAGTATAAAATGACAGAATAGAGGGGGATGCTTAGACTGTGGAACCCAAAAAAGGCGGATATCGAAAGCTAGTTGAAAACAATGGAGCTGGAATTTGTAGAGAAAGATAACAGACACCCAAAGTTAACACTGCACAAATATCTAGACAAGTACATGTTTAGAGACTTGCATGAGGTTTTTTTCTGCGACTTCCCACATGTATTGCAGGAGTGGATGTTGAGGATGAGAGGTAATCATCCTACTAATCGGATCAGACAGATCGAGTGGAACCCTGTAGAGATCGTGCAGTTACAATGAGTATACAACAAATTCACACACGCATTGGAATTCTGGCTAGATAGTATTGTCACAAGATTTATCATAGAATTTGCAGTAGATATCATGAGTTCTTACAGCGCAGTAGATCAAGAGTTCCTAAAGGGACCCATAGATAGGTATATCAGATCAATTTATACGTCCATCAATATTTTACTATATAACAAAGGAGTAATGGCAATGGCATCAGACAACTAAACTTCCCTGCGTGCATGGGGGGAGGGGGAAGCACTGAATAGAGCTGAAGGATGGAAGGATAAAGGGAGAAGGACAAGAAGGAAGACATGGACCCGATCATGATGGAGGAAGATCGGACCAAGTAGATAATGGAAACAGCTAGAAATATGTGTAGTGGAGCACCCTACCAATATAAGATGAATAATAAGAAGAGAGCCATAGCTGAGAGAGAGGTCATGGAAAGTGATGAAGAAGAGGTAGAGGATATTTGTGTAGTGGAGTAGATTGAGGAAATCCCACGTGCAACATTTGAAAGGAAAATAGGTGGTCCAAGGGTAGGAACCAAAGGCAGAAATCCCATCCATGTCAGTGTCAGTGTGGTACCCATAAACCCATGTGCGACTAATACACCAATAAGATCTCCACCATTTAGATAACTAAATTTTAGGGGAAGGAAGACAACAAGAAGTACATATAGTTAAGGAGTATCAACTAGAGGAGTCAGTCTAGGAAGTAGTATTTAAGTATCTACACTGTGAGGAGGTAGTAGTTCATCATCCAGGATGTCATGACATGATCCCACCATCAGGTTACCATAATTCAAAGGAGAGGCATCTAAGGACCCTGAGAAGAATTTCTTTATCTGTGAGAAGATTTGGGAAGAAAATAAGATCATAGATGACAATACAAAACTTGCGCATCTAGATATTATGCTAAGCGACTGTGCACTAGATTGGTACATGAGTTTGGATGTAAAAATCCCACCAGGAACAACAAGGATGATTGAAGATATTAAGAACCTACTGATAAATGAATTCTAGAATCCTAGTTCAAAGGATCAGTACATGAATGAGATTATAGATATCAGACATAAACCAGAAGAATCTGCTTGGGATATTGACTAGAGATTCAAATGATTGAATGGAAAGATGAAGTATGTCATGAGAGATATGAAACATAGACATCTATTTGTGAATTCACTGCTACCACACCTAAAATACCTTTTGAGATAGTAGAAGTTTAAAACTCAGGAAGAGGCTCTGTAGACAACCTTACAACTAGAAGAGAACCAATACCAAAAGACGGATCTAGCAGTAGAGGAGTTGAAGGAGGATCTGAAGAATATAACATTTCAATTAAACTAGAACATGGGTAAGGACAAAAGAGAAGTTGTTTGGTGTATTACATGTAGGACAGAATAACACCACAAGAATGAATTCCCAACTTTCACATAATACATGGAAACAACACTAACAAACCCTTTTCCAAAAGGAGGACTATGGTATGATATTTGTAAGACACAGGGGCATGATCTATATCATTGTCCAATGATGCATAAATACCAGACAATTCCTAAGAGTTCATACTACAACTTTTGCAAGTCAGGGGGCCATGATGAAAAATATTGCAGGACAATGGATATGATGAGGGAAAGAACATCAAACACCTATAGGGTGCAGGAAGAAATGATGTCAAGGCAATATGCACCACATTTTAACCAAGTACCAGCCCCATATAACACTGTGCATCCATTGTATAATACCATTCAACCACAATGTAATCCCACGCAGTATAATCATGTACCTTAGTACAATGTACCACGAGGAGATTGAGATGGATACAAAGGTGGAGGAAGAGGTAGAGGAGGCTTTGGAAGAGGCATAGAATCGGTGGTATGTCATAATTGTCAACAACCAGGACACTATGCATGAGAATGTCCACTTCCATTTTCAACATGTATGTATTTTTGCACATCAGATCATGACACAGAAGACTGTCCAACACTATTGGGGAAGATCCAAAAGAAGAGGAATCAGAACAATTAGAATTTACAGTGGATATCTACAGAATCTATAGAGGATGGAAGAAATATCAACATAGTCACACACGAAGGAGCTAAAATAGGGCATGACACAGTAAGACAAGATCTTGCAAAACACCAATGGGTGAAGAAGAATTTCGAACCATAGAATCAATTTGATGCGCAAAAAGAAAAGAAGGCATTCAAGCAAGCCAGACAATAATTCTTGAATCCGGATATTTAATCTACATCAACTGCACATCATACCCAAGATGTACCATTGTACGATATGCCTTCATCCCTGGATCACACTAATGAAGCACAAACTTTCAGACAAGTAAGTACCATAAAGGATTTTTTTGCAATCCTGTGTTAAAATACTAAATGATCCATCATCTTTTAAATTATTATAAAATATGTTAGAAATATGTAATACAGAGGTAGGGGGAAGCTAGAGTAGGAAATGGTTAATTATTTGCATACAAGGAGGAGAACAAGCAGAGAATTCGGAATGAATTCCAACATTAGAGATTTAACCATGAGGGATATTGTACTAGATTTAGGCTCCGAAGTAAATGTGTTACCTAAGAATACATGGTAATGTATGGGAGATCCCACATTAGGATATTCACCTGTTCATTTGAAACTAGCAAACCAATACAAAGTCTTGCCAATTGGATGGCTTAAAGGAGTCACAGTCGACTTGGATGGAGTGCGCATTAAGTTAGACTTTGAAGTCATAGAAATAGTATATGGTACAACACCTTATCCAACATTTATTGGACTGGATTGGGAATTTAATAAGAAGACCATAATCAATTTAAAGACAATAAATATGGCATTCGAGTCAGGAGAATACAAATTTGTTGCACCATTAGACTCTTCAGAAGGAGAAAGGTTTGTAGAACCAACTTGTCTGGATTTAGAAGAGATAAAACAGTTGTATAGAACCACCAGACATAGAGAAGATTATGTTAACCCAATGGTATATGGAGTACTGATCTGGAGAAGCATCACATCATGTGCTTCAGACTCAGATACAGGGTTGGAGAATTGGTAGTAGAGATTACATGAAGTGTCCACAAGAAGGTGCGCAAGAATAGACTGTGCGGTAAGATGGGTGGGTACATAAATAATAGAACCACCTAGTTTCCATGAAATCAATGATTTAGAAGAATTCCTAACAAGATACGAAGATGAGGTATTATAAAATCAGAGGATATTATCCATGGACATGGCACTCAAGGAAACACCTGCAAGATGGTGGGGTACCAACAAAGAGACAATTAAGGACTGGTACCAATGTAAGCAATTACTATGAATTAGATTCGACGTTGAACAGGGAAGAAATGAGATGGATAGATATGATGGAAAGGGGACACCAACAAAACACTTGGATAAGTGAAAGACACTATAGATAATGACACCACCAGATGAATGGGATAATCACTTCATTCACACATTGGAAGGACTTCCAGCAAACTGGTATGTAGACCAAGAACTGCGCAGAGGCACTGCAGAATGGACAACATTACAAAAAAACGTTATAGTCACTTTCTCATTTGAACATGAGAACCCCAGCATCGATTCAGCCCTCAAAAAAATCATGGGGGTGATATTTATTAAGGAACTAGAGGTTGAACTTATAATAGAATACCAGCAATAGAATAAACAAACAGTGAAATAACTATTGTCATGCTACCATGTGCAAGAAGAAGCACCAGATGAAGATGACCCACGAAACATTCAAATTACAAAATTTGAAGGAGAAAGAGAGGTGGAAGTTCCATCCCTAGAATCAAAAGTATTTATGGTGTCAATCAAGATGAAGAAAGTCAACATTGGGAAAACTAAGAATCACAAAATGGCCAGCATTGGAGACTATTGGGATGAGCAAACAGTAGAAAGAAATACATAGTTACTGCGCGAGTACAATGACCTGAGGCATAGCATGAGAGCTAGGAGAGATGAAGATACCTCTCAAACCTGAGGCTAGATATGTCAAACAATGACCTTATAGACTAAATCCAATATATATGAAGATAGTGAAAGAAGAAATTAACAAAATGTTGGAAGATGGTATCATAGAATGAGTCAAAGAATCATAATGGATAAGCCCTATGGTATTGCAGTAAAGGAAACAAGGAGGGATAAGGATTTGTGTGGATCTGAGGAAAATAAATGATGTTTTCCTACACGATATTTTTCCCACCCCTTTCATGGATGAGGTATTAGACAATGTGGTAGGCCAAGAAGTACACTCATTTACAAATGGATTCTTAGGTTACCATCAGATCAATATAGCTCCAGAAGACAGGTACAAGACTATTTTTTCCACACAATGGGGCTCCTACCAGTATACACTCATTCCTTTTTGGTTGAGTAATGCACCAACTATATTTTCAAGGGTAGTAATAGCTTCTTTCAAGGAGTTCATACATTAGTTTTTGGAAGTGTATTTGGATGACTAGACATTATACAGTTTGTTGAAAGATCATGTATAGGTGTTAAGGTTGATGTTGGAAAGATGCAGGCAGTGACAGATATCATTGAATATCAAGAAGTGCATTTTTGGGACACATTTTGGAATATTGTTGGGACATATAGTCTATAAACAAGGGATATTGGTGGATCCTACTAATATTTAAGTCATTGTTAATTTACCGCCACAAAAATCAATGCGCCAGTTAAGATAAACATTGGGACATACATGCTACTATAGAAAATTTATAAAAGGGCATGCACAAATCACTATGCCAATGGAGAAATTGTTAAAAAAGGAAACCAAATTCTAGTGGAATGAAGATTGTCAACAAGGTTTAGACACCTTGAAAGAGAAGATGGTAACAACACCTATTCTTGTATTCCCTGATTGGGAAAAAAAAATTCATGTGCATGTGGATGCATCATCCATAGAACTTGAAGCTATTCTGGCATAGCCAGGAGAAAGGGTATTAGACCATCCTATAGCATTTTCCAATAGAAAATTATCAGAGTCATAACATAATTACAATACTATAGAAAGTGAAGGCTTAGAAATGGTATATGAACTTCAGAAGTTGAGACACTATTTACTTGGAAAACACTTTAAAATGTTTATAGACCATTCATCCCTCAAATACCTAGTCAACAATCCAATGTTGGGGGGGAGCATCTGTAGATGGTTACTGTTGTTGCATGAATTTGATTATGAATTGATAGTCAAACCAGGGAATTTGAATGTAGGACCTAATCACCTGTCAAGAATCACCAATGGCAAGGAACCTACAAATTTAGAGGACACCTTCCTTGATGCACAATTATTTTTAGTCCAAGTAGCTGATGAATATTTTGCCGAAATCATTGAATACTTGAGTATAGGTACTGTGCCACAAGATTTTAACACTACGTAGAAGAAAAATATGGTATACAGAGCTTCAGACTATCAATTGATTGCAAGAAACTTATACAAAATGGGCATAGACAATATTGCCAAAATTCTGAAGTTTTCCCTGCAAAAACGATAGACAATTTTGGCAGAGGCTCATGAGAGAATAATTAGAGGACATTATGTAGGAAACAATACCGTGTAGAAGGTATTGCGCACAGGACTATGGTGGCCAACCATTCACAGAGATGCTAAGGATTATTTCCAACGATGTGATGTATGTTAGAGGGTTGGTAAACCTAATATAAGGGATGAGATGCCCCTAATGCCACAAGTAACCTTGCAAGTATTCAAAAAATGGGAAGTAGACTTTGTGGGACCAATTAACCCAACATCAAAAAGGTCAGGACTAAGGTATATCATTACTGTGATAGAATACTTAACAAGATGGGTAGAAGCAAAACTAATAAAAGGTCGCAGCACAGAGACAAAAACACATTTCATGTTTGAGCAAGTGATCACTAGATTTGGATGCCTAAGGAATTTGATGAGTGACCAAGGTACTCACTTTATCAACAGTATTATCAAGGCTATGACTAAGGAATTTGAAGTCTACCATAAGAAGAGTACACCATATCACCCTCAAGCAAATTGAACGGTGGAAGCCTTTAATAAGATTCTAGAGAATTCCTTGACAAAGATCTACAATGTTAATCAGGATGATTGGGACTTGAAGATACTAGTAGTATTGTGGGAATACATGACTACATGAAAAAAATTGACAGGAAAAAAACCATTCATGTTACTATATGGACAAGAAGTAGTGGTGTCGTTAGAATTACTGGTACCTATTCTGTGCGTCGCAGCAATTACCAACATGACAGAACAAGGTGCAGTAAAATAAATTCTAAGTCAACTGATGGAGATGGAAGAAGATATAGGATTCTAGTAGGATTTCACCAAGAAGTACAGAAAACAAGATATAAATATTGGCATGATAGACATATCAAGAGGAAGAGTTTCAAGGACGAAGACCTAGTCTTGGTATATGATCGTAAATTTCTTCAGCATCCAGGGAAATTTCAAATGCATTGGCTGGGACCATACAAAGTGAATACTATCACGGATGGGGGATATGTAAAATTAAAAGATATGGGAGGCACAAAAATCAAGGGAATGATCAATGGGAGTCAACTGAAGTTGTACAAGGATAGTGACCTCCTAATACTTAGAAAGTTACAACGCAATAATAAAATATGTACATAGTTTATTATAGTAGAAGTTAAGAGAGATACAAAGAGAAAAATAAATAAAAAGGAGAAAAAGAAGAAAATCCATAAAAAGTGAAAAGGGGATAAAACTACAAATAGATTGGTGGGCATAGAAGGTTTTGATATAATAGAACTGCCATGATAAACATTGCGCTTCAAGAAAACCAGTGATTGAAAACATTTCACGTAGGAGATCAGTTATTGGGTAGAAAGGCATAGCACCCAAAAAACACAACAAAAAGTAAAAATGTGACAACTATTAGTGCAACACAACTGTCACTTCTTCGTCCAGCTATAAAGTCACAAAACGGGGGGGAAACAACTCAGTGTATTATTTTCTAAAGACTAGAATGCAAAGCTGAGTGGCAGAGAAAGAAAGGGAAAATTTGTGATAGCACTTGGCGATTTAGAAGTCTGCAGTCTAGATATCATCAACATGTCACCACCAAGAGTTGGAGCATTAAGCAAAACCATATGAAACACGCGGAATAGTACTAGAATGCCACAACCCAGAACACGCGAGATGCCAAAAGTTGCGTATGTGGATGAAATCCACACACCAAAGTATGATCCGGCCACGATGCATGTAGAGGAGGAGAAAAAATCCACAGAAGAGGTCGTGCAACTGGAAGAGGATGTTGAAAGAACGGAATCTAACGCGTCTAGGGGAAAAGATATGTAGCAAGAAGAATAGGCCACATGTTTAAATCAACAAGTCCTAGAACAAGAAGAACAATAGAGAATAGGGTGTCAGGATATACCAACAGTTGGGGTATCATCCCCACAAGGTAAAAAGAAGGCACGAGAGGAAAAAAGTGCATAGGTCGTAAAGCGCACACATGTGGAACTAGCCATAGTAATGTCGAAAATCCCCGAAGGTGTGAAGGATGATTAAAAAATGGTAGGATGATTTTATTTCCTCAAATACTCTGACCATGACGTGTCTGACGTAATAAAATTCTTAGACTTGGCAACACAGAGTTACCTGGAGAGAAGGGGAGAAGACCCATTGGGTGCGCCACTATTGGAGCCTGCGCAATGGATCCTAGGGTTGTACAATATAGGCATAATGAACTTATTGGATATACCATAATTTAGGCATGGTAAACAAATAAACGGATGTGTAAAGAAGCTTTTAGCACGAGTGCATGGAGGAATCTTATGGATGGAAAGGCCAGTGCCTATTAATGTTGATCTCATTGAAACAATCATAGGGCTACCCACAGATGGGGAGAATCCATAACAATACCTGGAGGATAAAACTAAGCCGAAATCCATTTGAGATGAAATCAAAGATAAATATGGTGTGGAGATGGGTAACAGCGAAATCAGGATCAGTGACATCAATAATCCTGCAACATGATTTGCAACACAACTATTAGGTTTCAACTTAATGCACAAGTGAAGAAAGGAGGAACTACCTGCAGGAGTAGTAGCAGTAGCGACGCAGTGCGTAAAGGGGAGATCGATGAGTTGGGCCCCATATCTACTAAACTTATCTCTAGAGGACTGTAAGGACGCACAAGACTAGGGCTCTGATTTCCACTATTCGTGGTTACTCATCCTCATCGCACTCATGGGACGAAAAGAACCCACATACAATATGTTCCTGCGAAGGAAAGGAAAATGTGGCGCAGCGTGCTACACATATCTTTGCAGCACAACAGATCCTAAGAAGAAGAAACTTAACCGTGACATGTTTGCTCTATACCTAAAAGAGATCCAGAACAAGTTAGCAGATACATGGAGGATTCCCATAGAAACTGTCCAGGAGTTTTCACAAATAGCAAACTTCCAGGGATCATGCCATATTATGTGGCTACAAGAAAAGAGGGATCTAGCTAAGGAGTGGTTGTAGCTGAAGTATTGCGTGACAATGCAGGAAATCTAGATAGAGGTCTAGTAATGGCCTGAGGAGTGGAGAGTGCCAACAATCTTAAAGACGGTGCAAGGATGACAAACTAGGATGCAGGAGAAAACAATCCCTATGCATCAAACATGCACAAATGACGCAATAAAAAAGAACAATAGTGCCCAAGGCTAAAAAGGTGGAAGGAGTCCCATATAGAAGAAAACCAGGACAAAGAATAAATCATAGTGTGGTTCTACACAGGGACTACCGTGCATGGAGTAGGAAACAAGAGGAGAAACAAGGCAAGTGCGTGTGGAATAAATGAAAATAGAGGCACAAGAAATTTCCATGGAAGAAGGAGAAGGGTAGGATACAGGCATGGATACACAGATGCCAAAATAATT
Source organism: Picea mariana (assembly GCA_032191745.1). Classification (NCBI taxonomy): domain Eukaryota; kingdom Viridiplantae; phylum Streptophyta; class Pinopsida; order Pinales; family Pinaceae; genus Picea; species Picea mariana. The sequence goes on from JASDQU010104076.1 coordinate 298,859, forward strand.
TGAGCCATCAGAGGCCCAGAGGAAGAGAACAGGGGAGCAAGAAAGTGGATCTAGAAAGAAGGACAAGGCCCAAAAGAAACCAATGGAAAAATCATTAATGACAGATGATGTGGAGTTGATAGCCATGACAGTGGAAGATCGATTGTCAGAGGTGTGGGAAAATTTTGAAAATCACAGGGCTTCAATTTTGGAGCAAATACAATAAGTGAAAACTACGCTGGAGCAATCGAGGATCAAGGCAGAACAACAACAACAATATAAGACAACAGTGCCAGCTAAAGAAGGGGCACCAATTGGAGAGACAGTCCATATAAATGCAATGGGGAGCATAAATTTTATCATCACTCACGAGATTTTTTTATGGATGAGAAGATAGCACATAATCCCTTGAAAGACATCAAGATGTTGGACTTGACATTTCCTAAGATTCCAACTAAAGTTCTCTATAAATTACAAGTGAGCGTCATGCAGGAGGTTCAGTCCAGAGCAAGGTATGATGTGATGAACTTACAATTGGCGTAGGAAGAAAATGCCTCACTGAAGGATGCACTTATCCAGGAAGGGTAGGAGAAAAATATGGCACAGCAAAAGGTGGATGATATGGAGAGCCAAATTCAAGAAGTATTTCAATCCATCTCAGACAGCGAACGAGTACAGGAAGCCTCATTGCAAGAGAAAATGAGAAATATAGCATAGAATCTACAACAATATAAATAAAAGATCAAAGAGATAGAGAAGTGTGCAGTTCCCATGACTCCTCCAAAAGTCAGAGTGAAAAGAGAGAAGGTTGTGACAACTTCTGCAGAGAATATCATGCAAAACATATGCAGAATGACAATGTTGTTAGAGAAGAGTGCCCAACTATGGACATGGATTTTAGAGGATGGGAGATTACAAGAGTTGCAGGGGAAGGAGGACAAACTGCATGCAACAATGGTAGATGTAAAACAACGACAGAGGATGATGTCACTGTCAGAGAAGATGTAAATGAAGAATTTAAAAGCCGAGGAGAAGGTAGTACAAGCATAGAATATGGCACAATAGGCTCAGTTGGAGCCCCTGTAAGAAAAGGTGGATCATATGTTCATTGAGATCCACATAGAAAACCTGAAAAATAAAGCAAATAGGCTTGGAAGGGGGAGAACTGCTACAACACCCACTTACCATGTAGCTGGTGGAAAACATGGCCGAAAGGAGCATCAAGCTCAGGCCCAGTGCCAAAGAATAACTGAAATTTATGATGCGCTGGAGCAAGTAGCCACAGATGTTGGAGTAAGGTAGTGACTCAGGACGAGTCACAATGTCATAGTTGGGGGCTTGTTGGGTGTAGGCCCATTTTGGGAAAAAGGCTAATTTTGGAGAATAAAGCGCAAAGAAGGAAAATATAGTTGGCAGAAAAAAGAATCATGTGCAAAGGAAAGCACATGCAAAGGAGGAAAGAATGTGAGGTGCGCATGCAATAAGACTGAACCATGCTAGGGTTAGGTTTTGTTAATGGGCAAATTTGACATGCCGTCAACTAGAAGAATAGATCCGGTCTGGGGTTGTCTAAATAACCCAAGTCATTTGGTGTAACCTATTCTGACGGGTTTAATGGCTCTGTTAGCCAACTAAGGTCCTAAAAATAATAAAAGAAATGAAACTAACCTAAAATATATGACTCTAACAAATGATATATTACTGACTAATGTTTATTAAAAATAAATGTGAATATAAACAATCTATATACAGGTTACAAGGTTTGCATGAAATCTTGCGAAAATGATTGTTTGATAAGGTTTCTGAATCAAATATGAACAACACTTCTTTTTGTTTTTTTTTAAAGATATTAAACAAATGAATACTAAATGAATACGATTGAAACAGTGACACAAAAACAGTCAAAGCTAATTAATGTAATCATTGTTTCATTCATAAACAACTCTAAATAAAAGAAAAGAATGCATCTACTAACCTCTAATTGATCATTCAATTGAGTTTATCTTTCTGTGTTTTATGAGCTCCTTTTTGTACTGTTGTTAAGGGAAACCTATAACATAACAATACTAGCACTTCCATAATACATTCAAAGAAGTATTTGATATTGGAGTAAATTAATAAGAACAGGAAGACAACTAATTAAAAATCATGTGATCTTAAGATAATCAATATTTAAGAATGAAAGAAAACTCAATTCTGAGTATTGATATTATCCATCATTTAACATTAGAAATAAATTCAGCAATAATCAAATGATCGATTGATCACACCTAAAAAATGGAATAAGAAATTATGGATGACATATAACATTTAACAGTATGAAAACACCATATGATGACAAGATAAAGCTAAAATAAACCATAATAACATTCTCATAATACAACAGTAATGGAAGAATGAAATGAAATAAGCATCACATAGGTCTAAAGCCAAAGCTGAATTGCTTTCCATATTCTTTTTCAAAATCACATGCCCATACTATAGTCTTGGAAGAATTTTTGGGATATTAGACTCTTAAAGATAAAAATAAAATTAATACATAAATGATAACAATTAACCATGTATTGATCAAATAGACCAAAGCTAATTTAAATCAATGCATGATCAATTATTCAAAGAATATGAAGATATTATAATGAAAATAAAACCATTTTACTCATAGGACAAAATCCATTAAGCAACTTGGAATTCCATATTCTTCTTTGAAAATAATCGTCCATTCTCCCAAAGATTCCAGCCATCCGTTACTCCATTTAAAAAGAAGAAAAGTTTACAAAATAAATAATATACAGAAGAGAAAGGATAAAAAACCTCCTCTCCAATTCTTGGATCTCTCTTGCTCTGAACTTTCTCATATATTTATACAATGAGTGAACAGTCTAGGTGTCACTAATAATTTCCGCCACCTCAAATTTTCCTCGTAACGATACACAAATATCTCTCAAATCGTGCATTTGTTTGTGAAAGAATCTAACAAGAAGGTAAATGGATCCATTTGGGAAATGAATTTTCAACCATTTCTTCAAATTCCTCCCGTGTTGGCTGAAATGAGACCTGCAAAATCGTCTGTCTAATCTCAATGTCTTTCCAAATTTTATCTATTGTTGCTCATAAAATTATTTGTAGTAATCCAATATTATTTTTGGATCAATCATCTTGAACGTATTTGGATAATAAAATCAAGCCATGATCAGATCCGTACCAAATAACTGATAATAGAAACCTGTGAAACAAAAAGAAACCTAAATTAATAACCTAAAAATTGTGAATAAAACAAAATCTAGAACAATAAAATAAAAAATGAATTTAAACAGAATATAAGTTCTAAACAAACATTGTTTATAATTTTCTTTCAAATATGATCTTAAAATTCTAAAAGCTTCAAGTTAAT
>JASDQU010104076.1:302357-321710 GCA_032191745.1 Picea mariana
ATATCACCAAATGATTTTATGAAAATGAGAAACCAACCAAGATATTATTTGATGAAGTATTGAACACATTATTCAAAATAGTCAAACTTTCTAATGAGCAAAAGAAAGAACACATAATCATAATTTAAATGAAAGTAAACAGTTGATAAAAATTAACGTTTTTGTTTAAATTGAGATTTCTATGCTCGTTTATAAATTTTGACATATACTCTTGTAATGAATTTCTCATACTATAGTGAATGTCTTACATTTGTCTGAAACAAAGCCAAGGTATGGAACTATTTGAAAATGTTGATTCTGTAGCTCATCATAATTATTAAGATTCTAATGGGGGCCCTTTAAATTTTGTAAACATTTAGGGGGATTTGTTGGGGCCCAACAAATGGCGACTTACTGGGTGAAGCAGTTATCTCTGATCTGGTAAGATTTCATCTCAAGAAGAAAATAATAAGACTGATAAAAGGATTTAAGCTCCCTGAAATAAATTCACTCTGAGACCATATAGTATTAGGATAAGTTCAATGTTATAACCATACAATAGAATTTTCTTTGCAGGGGATTATAACCTGAAATAATGTCTTAATAAAAGAGTCATGATGTTTATAAAAGAACTTCAATACTATTGATAGAGCCATTTCTTCCAGTAGGCGTCCATAGCCTCGATAGGGATGTCATTTAACCCATTCAAATTCTTTAATCCCATCCAATAGTTGTATCCACATGATGTATACTTCCATAAAAGTTAATTTAAAAACATATACCTGCTACCTCTCGACGTGACATTGCTTTGTTGCCAGCAGGCCTGTTCAGTACCCCGACGAAGTTGTCTTGGTATCATGTGTGCATTTACCTGCTGCTAGCGATCCTGTTCAGTACCCCGATGGGTTTACAAATACTACCCACACACAAGTGCTTTCAGCCCTCTTATGCCACTTTTAAATAATAATACAATTATAGATTTCTTGATGACAAAGAGAGCGGGGTGATACTGGAGGTTAATTGCAATATAGGTGAATAGTTGATCATGTTATTTATTTGATTTCAAAACTTGAAGTTTTATCATGGTTTAGAGATTTTAGATTTCCTTTAAGAAATCATCTAGAGAGTGGGGAAGCACTTAAAAGTTATTCCTTAAGAATATGGATGGCATAAAAAGTTTAAAGATCATCGTAATTCTAAAATATTTAAACCATATCTCTGGTGTAATACTTTGGCAAAGACAATTTGAGGACAAAATGAAAGTGACAATTGACTTAAAAATCAATTGTCTGAGCTATATGTTAATATTATGACCTATTTTAAATATTTCAATTTGCTTGAAAAAAAAAGTCTTAAAATAAATGATTCCTTCGAGAATAGCTTTTTGATCATAAATATATTGATTCAAAAAGAAAGATAAGAAGAAAACTCATTCAAAGAAATCAAAGAAAACAAAAAACACACAACAAACCAGATCAGATTTTATTAATGGGATTCAAAATCAGAAGTACACAAAATCAAAACAACAAAAGAAAACTTTTCAGGAAACGATTTTGGCCAAAAAAAAATTGATCTTTTCGATCCACTAGCATCTCACTGTAAAATAAAGGAAGAACTAAATAATATAAAATATCATGTGTGAGCAAGTTATTTTCTTAATATAGTGATGCATGAGATGCTACTTTGACCAAGAATTATTATTAAAAGTAAAAGAGACTAAAAGAAAATAGAAAAATCCTTACTAAGATGAGTGCAGTCCTACTCATGGCACCTTGGGTCAAGGTTGAATTGATAGTTCAAATTTACTTATCTCTTTACTTTCCATTTAAATTTTTCATGATCATACTACGTTTTTGAAAAGAAATATTCAACGAAAAGCAGAGAGAAAAAGATTTAAAGTGGACTTCCCTGACAACATTCATATTATGGTTCTCTTGGTGTGCCCACTTGTGTTCATAACTACATTATTACAAAGAGAAACACTAAGAAATAAAACTTAAAGGAAACCTACTCCTAAACCTACTCTAAACTACTAAACAAATAAAAAATACTAAGTGAATTCATGCTTCAAATGTAGCCATCGGAGTAACACCAATCCTACAAGGCATAGAAAATAAAAAAATCAGAATAAAAGAATGTAGTATTCGCAGATACAAAAGAAATATGTCATGCTTACCTCTTATATATTATTTTAAAAATAAAACAAACACGACCTTACCGTTCTTTTGAAACTTCTTGATGTATGAATCCTCCAACCATTCTGCAATCTTGTCGTGATATGAGTCATAATGGCATGTAAGAGTGTAAGTAAGTTCGGAAAACTTATCAATATTATGAGGACCTGACATAACCATCAGCCAAGGCCGAAATGCCCCATCCTCCTAAAAATTCTCCAAGTGTTCATCAATTTATTCACATGGACGATCTAAGAAAATCAGGTAATTCTTACTTTCTAGATATTTAGGTAGAAACAAAGCAAGCACAACTTTATCTTTATTATGAAGATTTTTTAGATACGAATTTTCGATTCATTCTAAGATCCTGTCATAAAAATTAGAATGAAAACTATGACTTTGATGAAATGGATATATCAATGGGGAACACATCATAAGAGGATTCATGACATCAATTAGATAGTTGGTTTGAGCACTTCCTTTGATGATATTGATCGTTTCAAAATGTGAAGCATAAACATTAAAATGCGAACTAATCAAAGAACAAATATGCAATGTAGAATATTTGATTTCCATAAGAATAAGTGCATTGTATTTTTCAACAATAAATCATGTGAAATCATCTTGCAACATGTCATTTTTTCATGCTAATGATGAAAGTGAAAGACCATCAAATCCAACTTCATAAATGTTATGTTTGGAATTAATTTCACCAAATTTTGGCATATCAAAAAAAATTGATTGTGATGGAAAAGAATAAGGTATTGTAGGTAAAGTGTAACATCCCGCTCTGGCGCACTGAGCGAACTTATTCTTTGAGGACACTTGCTCACAAGTGATCCAGATTATTATTCTATTTAAACTTTTGATTTTGATTATGAGGCATTATGGGTTGATGACATGTTGTTTTACTACATTGACATAGACAGGTGCTATTGACTCGGTTTTACTGAGTGTGAAGGATTTTGGACCTCGAGGATGTTGAGGCATTGATGGAACCCCTTGGACTCCGGATCGAGTCAGGGAGTGTATCATTGGGGTTTGATTGTATTACTATGATATTAGTGCATCTGATTAGATGACATGATATGGATATATTCTGACATGATTTGTTGATGATGCAAGCTGACGATAGCTTGCCAACCAAACTCACATATGGAGTAAAGGGGTCACGCATGACTACCAGAGATGTTGAGGGAGAGGTGCGGATAGCAGCCCTGCCATAGCCTAATAGCACTCCCGCCATGGCTTGAACTATAGGTTAACGTTTACCTAATTCGAGAGGACCCATGATATCGTGAGGGCAGACTGCGACAATCGGTCATGATGATTCTAAGGGGTGTGCAGTAAGGCAGGGGCCTTATTCCTTAGAGGCCCTTAGTCTCCTACAAGTTCACCTAGTGGAGTATTGACTCCAGAGGTTTTTGATGTCTACCAAGTTAGTCAAGAGGTGAGTGGCACCCTTGGAGCACGTAGTGCATCCTGAAGGGCATGTCGTGTAAGGGAAACAGATTAGGGCGAGTGGTACCCTTCGAGCACCTAGTGCGTCCTAAAGGGCACGTCGCAGTGTTGATGATAGATGAATGAACCTAGACAGCCTTAGGATGATCAATGTGATAAGAATTTGAAAAAAAAAACATTTTCCCTAATAAAATGTCACCCATCACGAAAATTTAAGGTTTAAGTCTAAACTATGCTAGTGGTAAAATTTTATCTCTCTAAAAATAATAATAATAAAAATAAAAATAAAAACCACATAAATAATAATTATGACCTTCATTAAATCTTGTAACACGAAGGGAGTAAGAAATTAATTGTTTCATGAAAAAAAAAATATATTGGATTAAAATTTAAAAAGAGAAGTAATCGTTTTATTATTTTATGATAATTTAAAATATATTAATTTAATGAGAAAAGGGAAAATGGGGGTTAATTTCCACACCTGCCTTTTTAAGTTCTAACAAAAAGGGGAAAGAGGGAAAAATGTAAAAATTTAGGAAACTAGGAAAAAAGGTAAACATAAAAAGGGAAAAAGGGGAACATAAGGGAAAAAGCAGAAAGTCAAACTTAGAAAAGTATCTACCATTTAAGAGCTTTCTAATCTAAACTGAACTAGCAATTTAATAATAGAGAAAGCCATTAAAACCTATAAGAGAATTTGGGGACACCTAGGAGTAATTCTAGGAGTAACTCTAGGTGGGTGAGGGAAATAAAGATAATTAATTAGTTAAAGAAATTAATTTATGGAGGAATGTAAGGGATGGGGGACACTTGTACGAAGAGGAATTTTTAGGAATTTATTTATAAAAATTTAATTAAATGATATTTTAGTAAAGAAAGGAAGTTCGAAACTCTATATAATGAAGGAAGGAGAAGAATGAAGGATCATCTTCTGTTTCCGTAATGTTACGCTGCAGAAATATCTACTTGAAGGATTTAACTTGTGGGAGTTGGGATACCCAGCTCAGTGAGGAGTGCTAGATCGGCCTTGCGAGGCGAGTTGGGAGCTAGTTGAAATCTATGGATAGTGTGTGCGTGGCCCCTTTGCGGCTCAGGGGGCTACGAGGGAAGAAGAGTACCCCTAGCATTGGTTGCGAGGTACCGGTGAAGTCTCGCCGGTCGACAAGAGGAAGTTGCACGGAGAGCGCAGGGCGTCATTTAGAGCAGGCAACCAGGCAATGGTACACTCTCTTCATTTGTGTATGATAGATTGTATTAGGACTTATTCTTTTATCTGTGTATTTAATGGAGAAGTAAACTGATTTATTTTTAAAATTTGATGACTGAAACTTTTCTTATCCTAGCTCGATGATTGTTGGCTCCTGTGGTCTTCATTTTCCCACACATATTAACCACCTTGTTGTGTTGATTGTAACCTTTGTGGTTGTCTAGCCTTCATCCCTAGCTCACCAGTCCTTGCCTGAGCAGTCATCCAGGAGCATGATCTACAGTCGTCGCCTTAGCATTAAAAGACCTATGGATCTCAATGCCCTTCTTTTCTGTGCGAGGATGATGGGCAAAGGGTGTTCCTGTCAGCCATCTACCTCTATTGATTGTTATTGGTTGATCTCAAATCTTGTGCCTTCATGTGAACGATGAACTATGTGTCGAATGTTTAACCCTTGTCGTGATTGGTGTACCTTCTATCCCTGCGATTAATTGTTTCTGGCTGTGATTTTATTTTTCTTTTGTTCTTCTCCTTCCCTTCTAATTACCTTGGAATGACAACAAATTTACCCTTGATGGCAGCGAATTCGCACCTTGAATGACTACGTTTTTAAAATGGCAAATCCCTTTTTTTTTAAATGCATTATTACCACCCTTTATAATTGTGATTTTTCTTTATGTGAATGACTGTGCTTTATGAGTTCGTGTTCCTTTTATATTCGCATGGTGACCGCATGACAGGGCTTTATGACTGGTGACTGCATACTTAACTAAGGCAGTGTTTTTATCTAGTGTCAGCATTTTTGTTGTGTAGACGATTGCCCTTTTATTTACATAGATTTTCTTTTCACATGCACAGGGAGGATGGTCAAGAGTTATTACCTTACATAGGCTGTGATTCTACAAATTTTTCTTACTGCAACTTATTCTATTTAGACCAGCGATACCATTTTACCGTGGCAACGAGTTCTTTTTTTGGTTTAATAGTCAGCGCCTAAGTTTTACACAGCAATTATTTTCTGAGATAATTTATTCCCTCGATTTATTCCAATGAAATTACTCTAGTGATTTCACCTATGAATCTCTTGGTTAATACCTGTGTTGTGAAGGATAGTGAATCCCCTTTCTATGGTTGCATTCTTAACGGTTATATGACAACAATTTAGTAAATGGATGCATTTTTCTTTTCCCACTTTTGTTGGACTGCGATTTTACCCTTGACTACAAACTAAATAAATTTAGATAGTGACACCATACATTTAGTTGGTCAGATATGTCTTGTGGATAAAAATTTAGTGTTATTGAAGTCTGCTTTCGGTTTTTAATTGTTGGGTGTTGCCATCTTTAAAGACTGAAATTGTGCTTGGTGGGTAACTAGAAATTCACCCAAAACTTATGAAGTCTTCTCTCATTTTTAATTGCTGGGTGTTTCCATCACTATGACTGAAATTGTTGCCTGGTGTATAACTGGCAATTGCCAACTTTTAAGTCTACTTCCTTTTTTTTTGCTGGGTGACCTACCACTTATCACTGTGTCTTCATGTCTCTTGCCAGCCTTGTCTTGACCACCCTGCCCTCTGTCGGTAATGTAAGGTATAGCTTGAAGGTATATGGCATTAAAACTCACTAACAAATATGGAAATAAACTCATTGAATGCATAGGGTAGTAAATCTCATTGAATGGGTATGGCATCAAATGCATTGATTGGCTCTGACTGGAATTTAATATTAAACCGCAAGATAGCAGTAAACTTGCATTGAATAGATTAGAAATGGGTTTTTGGTTATAACCATAGAACAATATTAAATTTTTCATGGAATGGTACTCATTTATGGACAACAGCCCCTTGTATAATTTAGACAACAATTGCAGTTAATTGCTAGCAGATTTTTATATGTGATGGACTTGCAGGATGTAAGTAATACTACGAAAGGGTGTTACATTAATAATGACATACATATCAATATAGTTAATATCGTTATGTACTTTTAAGTGGTTAAATTAGAATGTAATTATTTAGTAATATAGACTTGTATTCAGTGAGCAATTCAAACTTGTATTTAATTTACACCTTGGCCTTGTGTTTTGCCTTGCGTCCAACTTCGACTAGTAACTAAATTATAAGTTAGACTTGTATTAGACCATAGTTTAGTCTTATAATTATTGAGATGTGTATCGAAGTTGTATGCTAGACTTGTTTTAATATTTATGTGGATTGTAATTATGGACTTAAGTGACTAGATAAATTGATTCGCACTTAAGGTTAAAATTTTAGGGTACATGGATGACCAGATGGTAATGTAGACCCACTCAATTTAAGTTGCATATAATGATTGTACAATTGTTGACTAGTTGTGATTTAGACTGGTTAACTGATCTGTTATTAACACCATTTTTTTTTTTAATCGTGGATATTGAGCTTTCAGCCTTGATTAATGGTTGTTTGTTGACGAAGTCATTTTTAGCTTGCGCTTCCCATTGAGGGTGTGGTTGTTCATTATAATTATTGTTTGTACTTGGTTTTGTAAACATTTAATGTGCTTGGTCTTCTTGTGTCGGGGGGGATGTAGACATCTCCTTGTTCCTCAAAACAGTCGCCAGCCTTGAGACCTTAAATAGTCAAAATTGATGGGAACTTGGGCTTGAGCATTGCTTATGTGTCCTGGAGGTCCTAACCATTGCATGGTAGAACGAGCGGGTAGTCATTCTTGTTCTTCATCAATTGAGTGACAGACATTGCTTCCAGATGCTTGATGTGATTTTATGTTAGGTCGTTATGTTGTTGTTGCGTGAGTTGTAGGAATTGTGTTCATCGTCGTGTTGCGTTGTTGAGTATAAGGTCATTATTACCTTCATACACACACAAAAAAAAAAAAAATTAAGTGTTCTTTTACTGGTTGTACATCATAGGAGTCGTACCAGATGGGGATGTTACATGTGGTATCAGAGTGGGTTCAACCAGCAACTTGGGATCGCTACGACTTTCGTTGATATGATTTGATTATAATGTTACTAATTGATTTGACTTGTATTCGTGCAGGTAATCATGGTTAGAGGACGTCACAGAGGCAGACGATGGGGTGCTAGGGGAGAAGGCGTGATGCCTCCAGTAGCATACATGCCTGAGGGATCTAACCCCAGGGAGACGAGCAGGTTGTTGGAAAGGAGCATATAGCAGTTGGTGATGTGGTTGTGATGATGAGATATTTTCAGCGCATGTCTGAGGCACTAATCAACCATTTGGACAGAGATGAGGCTAGGGCATCGACACCCACTGAGGTTCCACCACGCGCTTTGGTTGGTACTGGTAGCATTCACCGTGAACTCGAGAAGGTCAAATTTCCCAAGTTCTTTGGTGCCCCGGACATGGTGATGTGCTTCACACTTCGCGATTATACCTCCAACATGAAGGTTCGCATGGCGATCTTTCAACTAAAGGGGAGCGCTCTTCTATGGTAGAAGACACTCCTACTGTAGCTAAATGTGGTCGTTGAAGATGTGTCATGGGAACTGTTCGAGGAATGGTTCCGAGAGAGGTACCTTTTAGAGGAATTCATTGAGCGTCATCTCAATGAGTTCAACGCCTTACGATAGTGCGATCGTACGGTGCCCAAGTACAAGGCCCATTTTATAGAGCTGCTCCAGTATGCTCTACACCTTAACACTGAGAAACTTAAGGTCAACAGGTTTGTGTTTGGCCTTAATGGTAGAATACGTGCAAAGGTCAGGATTTTGATGCCTCAAACCTTACATGATGTCATTCAGAAGGTGCTCATAGCAGAGGAGGAGCTTATTAGTGGGGGTTAGACCAAGACTCCAGCGAGACTAGAAGGGAAAGTGTCATCTGGAGCACAACAGCATCAGACACCAGCCAGACATATGCTGGGATATCGTGGCTTCTAGAGGGGATCCACTTTCACTACACCTCAATGACCGATGCCTCAGCAACAAACACCTTATTAGGGACCACCACATCAGCAACAACGTTGACCGCAGCAGTAGTAGTTTAGGCCTGTTCAGCAGAACAAACCAGGATTCCAGGCTGGTGGGCCGTCATCTTCTACTTCAGGTACCAGGACTATTGGGCCGAAGAAGGGGTGTTGGACTTGTGGGGAGCCACACTAGCAGTGCGATTTCCCTGTGGAGAGGACTAGAGCGTCTGGATCAGCTGGACTCACTACTGTGGGAGATATGGGCAAGCCCCATTAGATTCATGTAGCTGTGAATAACCACCAGGAAGAGCATCAGTTGACTATGCTCGAGATGACAAGTACTATCGTTGACCAGACCCTTAGTATTTTGATAGATCCTGGTGCTATTGAGAGTTTCATTTCTAGTGTAGCGCTAAAAACGTTTAAGGTAAAGGCAGTCGAACAAGATGAGTTTAGCTTCGTAGAGATGGCCTCGAGAGCTAAACAAAAGGTTGGAGGAAAGGTTACGGACTGTATCCTCAACCTAGGAGAGTTTGTCACCAAGGTCAAACTGTACATCACAATATTATGATCTTATGATGTCGTGATTGGTATGGACTGGTTGGAATCGCATGAGGCGATACTCAACTGTGAGATGAAACAATTGAGCTTGGTCGATGATGAGGGACAAAGACGTGTGATTGTAGGATGGAACCAAGGAGTTTCCCTGAGGTTCATCTCTTCTTTATAGCTATGGAAGAGCATGCACAAGGGGTGAAAGCTTTATCCAATACTTGCGTTAAACGAGAAGGGATTAGCGGAAGGTTTATAACACCTTCCAGTGGTGAGAGAGTTTGCAGATGTATCTCCGGAGGAGTTACCTGGGATGCCACCAGAGAGGGAATTGGATTTTATCATAGACCTAAAACCAGGGACTGAACCGATAGCAAGATCACCTTAGCGGATGTCGACCCCAGAGTTACAAGAGTTGAAAATGAAACTGAAGGAGTTGTTGGACCTGAGACTGATACATCCAAGCGTGTCACCATGGGGTGCGCTTGTTATTTTCATATGAAAGAAGGAGGGGTCGTGGAGGCTCTGCATTGATTACCGTCAATTGAACAAGGCCACGATCAAGAATCAATATCTATTGTCGAGGATTGATGATCTATTTGATCAAATGAAGGGTGCGAAGGTGTTCTCCAGAATTGATTTGCGATCAGGGTATCACTAGTTACGGATCAAGGAGGATGACGTCCCTAAGACCGCCTTTAAGACGAGGTTTGGGCATTACGAGTTTATTGTTTTACCGTTTGGACTGACAAACGCCCTAGGAATATTTATGAGTTTGATGAATGGGGTGTTCCGCGAGTACTTGGACAAGTTCGTCCAAGTATTCATGGATGATATTTTGATCTAATCGTGGATGATAGAGGAGCATGACGAGCACTTGCGCTTGGTACTACAATGTCTGCGAGAGCACAAATTGTATGGGAAGTTGTCCAAATGCTCTTTTTATCAATTAAAGATTCACTACTTAGGGAATTTCATCTCCGGCGAAGGCATCATCGTGGATCCAGCAAAGGTCGAGGCTATTATGGAATGGCCTACGTCGACGAATGTCCCGGAAGTGCATAGCTTCATGGGTTTAGTAGGATACTATCGATGGTTCGTCGAGGGATTTTCAAAGATAGCAAATCTGATCACGGAGCTGCAGAAGAAGAACAAGAAGTTTGTTTGGACCGAGAAATGTGTGGAAGCATTTCAGAGGCTCAAGGAATTGTTGACAACAACACCAATACTAAAGGTCCCTGACATGGACGCAGACTTCTTGGTATGCACTGACGCATCCAAGGAAGGCTTAGGAGGGGTCTTGATGCAAGATGGACAAGTGATCACTTACATTTCGAGGAAACTGAGAAGACATGAGGAGAACTACGCGACGCATGATTTGGAGTTGTTAGCCATCGTTTATGCCTTGAAGGTTTGGAGACACTACCTTGTTGGATGAAAATTCAAGCTAAAGACTGACCATTGTGGACTACAACACATCTTTACACAAGGCGACCTGAACGGGTGATAACAACATTAGTCAGAATTTCTTAGCGAGTATGACTTCGAGATTACTTAAATAAAAGGAACAGTGAACCGAGTGGCAGACACATTGAGTCGGAGATCGTGCATATTTTTGGTGCTGCCTCTTCAGATGAATCTACGTGAAAAGATTCTAACTTTTTAGCGTGACGATGATTGGTACAAAGAGGTCAAGGGTTTTATCGGAAGAAACACAATGATGGTACCATGAATTGAAGGATTTCCGTTTGATAGCAATGGTTTACTGAGGTTTAAAAATCAGATCCATGTACCACCGAACGACGAGTTGAGGATGTTGATCTTGAGCGAGGCTCATAGAGCAGTTTACATGGCTCACCCAGGAGTCACGAAGATGAGGGCAGACCTTAAAACCTTATTCTTCTGAAAGGGAATGAAGGCAAACATAGTCAACTATGTGGCCAAAAGTCTAGAATGTCAGCAGGTAAAGGCTGAACATGGACACCCAACAGGATTACTACAACCACACGCTATTCTGGAATCAAAATGGGAGGTTATTTCGATAGATTTTATTGTTGGATTGCCACTGACGACAAGGAGACATGACTTTATTCTCGTAGTAGTAGACACTCTGATGAAGAGTGCTCACTTTATTCCTGTGTGTACGACGTATCGGGCACCTGACATAGCTATATTTTTCATCAGTGAGATTGTGAGGTTGCATGGCATGCCTAAGAGGATTATATCCAATCGAGGATCGGTGTTTACTAGATGATTTTGGACAAGTTTCCAAGAGGCCCTAGGAACCAAACTTAACTTTAGTATTGTGTATCACCTAGAGACTGATGGGAAGACCGAACAAATGAACCAGACCTTGGAGGACATGTTGCGCATGTACGTGATGGACCAACAAAAGCGTTGGGAAGATTTCTTGCCACTAGTGGAGTTCGCTTACAACAACAGTTACCAGAGCGCCATTAATATGGCACCTTTCGGATTTATTTACGGGTGACCATGTCAGACACCTTTAAGTTGGGATCGGCTTGAGGATAGGGTCCTGGTGGGACTAAAAGTGATCCAAGAATTGGAAGATAAAATGCAAACAATAAGACAAATATTAAAGAAGCGCAGGATCGACAGAAGAGTTATGTCGATGTGCACCATGTCGACTGTAGTTACGAGGTCGATGATCGAGTCTTCTTGTGGGTTAAGTGACATCAGAGTTTGATCAAGTTTGGGAAGGGGGATAAAATCTCTCCTAGGTTCATGGGACCTTTCGAGATTTTGGAGAGAAAGGGGCCCGTGGCCTATTGACTAGCCTTGCCTAATTCTTTGAGGCATATGCACGATTGTTTTCATGTATCTGTTTTGAGACATTATATTATTGATCCTACACATGTTATTGACATTTGTTCCTTGCAGGTATCAGATGAGGGGGCACTCACGTCTAAGCCAATCCACATCTTGGATCATCACATTCGACAGCTACAATGTCGAACGATAGATCAGGTCAAGGTCCAGTGGGACAATTATAGTCTGCACTTGGCGACCTGGGAGGACGCATATGATATGCGCCAACAGTTTCCATTTTTGTTTGATAGATAGACATATGGTACTGTGATACACTTTATTTCGGCATATATATTGTGAAACTTTGGGACGAAGTTTAGACCAAGAGGGGGTGTATGTAACATCCCACTCTGGCACACTGAGTGAACTTATTCTTTGAGGACACTTGCTTGAAAGTGATCTGGATTATTATGCTATTTAAACTTTTGATTTTGATTATGAGGCATTATGGTTGATGACATGTTGTTTTACTACATTGACATAGACAGGTGCTATTGACTCAGTTTTACTGAGTGTGTAGGATTTTGGACCTTGAGGATGTCAAGGCATTGATGGAACCCCTTAGACTCTAGATCGAGTCAAGGAGTGTACCATTAGGGTTTGATTGTATTATTGTGATATTAGTTTATCTGATTAGATGACATGATATGCATATATTCTGACATGATTTGTTGATGATGCAGGCTAATGATAACTTGCCGACCAAACTCACATATGGAGTAAAGGGGTCACGCACGACTACTAGAGATGTTGAGGGAGAGGTGTGGACAGTAGCCCTGCCATAGCCTACTAGCACTCTCGTTGTGACTCGAACTGTAGGTTAACGTTTACTTAGTTCGAGAGGACCCACGATGTCGTGAGGGTAGACTGTGATAGTCACTCATGATGATTCTAAGGGGCACGCAATAAGGTGGTGGCCTTATTCCTTAGAGGCCCTTAGTCTCCCACAAGTTCACCGGGTGAAGTATTGAATTGAGGGGTTTTTTATGTCTACCAAGTCAGTCAAGAAGCGAGTGGCACCCTTGGAGCATGTAGTGCATCCTGAAGGGCATGTCATGCAAGGGAAACAGATTAGGGTGAGTGGCACCCTTGGAGCACCTAGTGCATCCTGAAGGGCACATCGCGGTGTTGATGATAGATGAATGAACCTAGACAGCCTTAGGATGATCAATGTGATAAGAATTTAAAAAAAAAACATTTTCCCTAATAAAATGTTGCCCATCATGAAAATTTAAGGTTTAAGTCTAAACTATGCTAGCGGTAAAATTTTATCTCTCTAAAAATAATAATAATAATAATAATAATAAAAATAAAAACCACATAAATAATAATTATGACCTTCGTTAAATCTTGTAACATGAAGGGAGTAAGAAATTAATTGTTTCATAAAAAATAAAATCTGTTGGATTAAAATTTAAAAAGGGAATTAATTGTTTTATTATTTTATGATAATTTAAAATATATTAATTTAATGAGAAAAGGGAAAAAGGGGGTTAATTTCCACACCTGCCTTTTTGAGTTCTAACAAAAAGGGGAAAGAGGGAAAAATCTAAAAAATTTAGGAAACTAGGAAAAGAGGTAAACATAAAAAGGGAAAAAGGGGAACATAAGGGAAAAAGTGGAAAGTCAAACTTAGAAAAGTATCTAACATTTAAGAGCTTTCTAATTTAAACTGAACTAGAAATTTAATAATAGGGAAAGACATTAAAACCTGTAAGAGAATTTGGGGACACCTAGGAGTAATTCTAGGAGTAACTCTAGGTGGGTGAGGGAAATAAAGATAATTAATTAATTAAAGAAATTAATTTATGGAGGAATGTAGGGGATGGGGGACACTTGTACGGAGAGGAAGTTTTAGGAATTTATTTTTAAAACTTTAATTAAATGAGATTTTAGGAAAGAAAGGAAGTTCAAAACTCTATATAATGAAGGAATGAGAAGGATGAAGGATCATCTTCTGTTTTCATAACGTTATGTTGCAGAAATATCTACTTGACAGATTTAACTTGTGGGAGTTGGGATACCCAACTCGGTGAGGAGTGCTAGCTCAGCCTTGCGAGGCGAGCTGGGAGCTAGTCGAAATCTCTAGATAGTGTGTGTGTGGCCCCTTTGTGGCTCGGGGGTCTAAGGGGAAGAAGAGTACCCCTAGCATTGGCTGGGAGGCACTGGTGAAGTCTCGCCGGTCGGCAAGCGGAAGTTGCATGGAGAGTGTGGGACGTCATTCAGAGTGGACGATCAGGCAATGGTATGCTCTCTTCATATGTGTATGATAGATTGTATTAGGAATTATGCTTTTATCTGTGTATTTAATGGAGAAGTAAACTGATTTATTTTTAAAATTTGATGACTGAAAATTTTCTTAGCCTAGCTCGATGATTGTTGGCTCCCGTGGCCTTCTTTTTCCCGCACGTCTTGACCACCTTACTGTGTTTATTGTGACCTTCATGGTTGTCTAGACTTCATCCCTAGCTCACCAGTCCTCACTTGAGCATTCAGTCAGGAGCCTGATCTACGTTCGTCGCGTTAGCGTTAAAAGACCTATGGATCTCAATGCCCTTCTTTTCTATGTGAGGATGATGGGCGAAGGATGTTCCTATAAGCCATCTACCTCTATTGATTGTTATTGGTTGATCTCAAATCTTTCACCTTCATGTGAATGATGAACTATGTGTCGAATGTTTAATCCTTGCCGCGATTGGCGTACCTTCTATCCTGCGATTAATTGTTTCTGGATGCAATTTTTTGTCTCCTTCGTTCTTCTCCTGACCTTCTAATGACCTTGGAATGACATCGAATTTACCCTTGATGGCAGCGAATTCACACCTTGAATGACTGTGCTTTTAAAATGGCAAATCCCCTTTTCTTTAAATGCATTATTACTTCCCTCTATAATTGTGATTTTGTTTTATGTGAATGACTGTGCTTTATGAGTTCGTGTTCCTCTTATATTAGCATTGTGATCATATGGCAGGGCTTTATGACTGGTGACTACATACTTAACTAAGGTAGCGTGTTTATCTAGTGTCTACGTTTTTACTATGTAGACGATTTCCCTTTTATTTACTGAGGTTTTCTTTTCACAGTCACGGAGAGGATGGTCGAGAGTTATTACCTTGCTTAGGTTGTGATTCTACAATTTTTTCTTACTGCAACTTAATCTATTTGGACCATTGATACCCTTTTACCATGGCATTGAGTTCCTTTTTTTGGGTTAATAGTCAGTGCTTGAGTTTTACACAACAATTATTTCCTGAGATAATTTATTCCCTCGATTTATTCCAGTGAAATTACTCAAGCGATTTCACCTGCGAATCTCCTAGTTAATACCTATGTTGTGAAGAATAGTGAATCCCCTTTCTATGGCTACATTCTTAATGGTTATATGACAACAATTTAGTAAATGGTTGTGTTTTTCTTTTCCCACTTTTGTTGGACTGCGATTTTACCCTTGACTGCAAACTAAATAAATTTAGATAGCGACACCATACATTTAGTTGGTCAGATGTGTCTTGTGGATAAAAATTTAGTGTTGTTGAAGTCTGCTTTCGGCTTTTAATTGTTGGGCATTGCCATCTTTAAAGACTGAAATCGTGCCTGGTGGATAACTGGCAATTTGCCCAAAACTTATGAAGTCTTCTCTTGTTTTTAATTGCTAGGTGTTGCCATCATTATGACTAAAATAATTGCCTAGTGTATAACTGGTAATTGCCAACTTTTAAGTCTGCTTTGTTTTCTTTTTGTTGGGCGACCTACCACTTATCACTGCGTCTTCATGTCTCTTGCCAGCCTTGTCTTGACCACCTTGCCCTCTGTTGGTAATGTAAGGTATAGCTTGAAGGTATATGGCATTAAAACTCATTAACAAATATGGCAATAAACTCATTGAATGCATAAGGCAGTAAATCTCATTGAATGGGTATGGCATCAAATGCATTGATTGGCTCTGATTGGTATTTAATCTTAAACCGCAAGATAGCAGTAAACTTGCATTGAATAGAGTAGAAATGGGTTTTTGGTTATAACCATAGAACAACATTAAATTTTGCATGGAATGGTACTCATTTATAGACAACAACCCCTTGTATAATTTAGACAACAATTGCAATTAATCACCAGCATATTTTTATATGTGATGGACTTGCATGATGTAAGTAATACTACGGAAGGGTGTTACATTAATAATGACATACATATCAATATAGTTAATATCGTTATGTACTTTTAAGTGGTTAAATGAGGATGTAATTCTTTAGTAATATAGACTTGTATTCAGTGAGCAATTCAGACTTGTATTTAACTTACACCTTGGCCTTGTGTTTTGCCTTCTGTCCAACTTCAACTAGTAACTAAATTATAAGTTAGACTTGTATTAAACTGTAGTTTAGTCTTATAATTATTGAGATGTGTATCGAAGTTGTATGCTAGAATTGTTTTAATATTAATGTGGATTGTAGTTATGGACTTAAGTGAATTAAAGTTAAAATTTTAGGGTACATGGATGACCAGATGGTAATGTTGACCCGCTCAATTTAAGTTGCATTTAATGATTGTACAATTGTTGACTAGTTGTGATTTAGACTGGTTAACTGATCTGTTATTAACGCCCTTTTTTATTTTAATCGTAGATATTAAGATTTGAGCCTTGATTAATGGTTGGTTGTTGATGAAGTCATTTTTAGCTTGCGCTTCCCGTTGAGGGTGTGGTTTTTCATTATAATTATTGTTTGTACTTGGTTTTGTAAAAATTTTATGTGTTTGGTCTGCTTGTGTCAGGGGTGATGTAGACACCTCCTTGTTTCTCAGAATAGTCGCCAACCTTGAGACCTTAAATGGTCAAAATCGATGGGAACCTGGGCTTCAACGTTGCTTATGTGTCCTGGAGGTCCTAACCATTGCAGGGTAGGAAAGGTGGGTAGTCATTCTTATTCTTCGTTGGTTGAGTGTCAGACATTGCTTCCAGATGCTTGATGTGATTTTATGTTAGGTCGTTATGTTGTTGTTGCGTGAGTTGCAGGTGTTGTGTTCATTGTCGTGTTGCATTGTTGAGTATAAGGTCATTATTACCTTTCTACACACACAAAAAAAAAAAAATTAAGGGTGATTTTACCGGTTGTACATCATAGAAGTCGTACTAGATGGGGATGTTACATAAAGTATCAAGTCCACCAGAATCTAAGAAGAGATCGAGATATAAAGAGTAAAAGGAATCATAAATGAGCACATGAAAAGAATATCTTGATCTATGATATTTAAAAATGGTATGCTCAAGACATTCCGCTTTACTTTCCTTAAAACTTTTACTCTGTTTTGGTGATAAATTCTTCAACATAATATGATCATCTAAAATTTTCTCCTGTATCAAAGATAATTCAAAACTTTCATGACAAACATCTAATTTTTCCCGTGGATAAGGTATGATATGTGGATAAAGGTTTAAGGTTTCTTCTTCCAATTGCATATCTGCATCTCTAATCAGTTTCATTGGAATGTTAGAATGCTTAAGATCATTTTCATCACCTAATTGTTCTTCAATAACTGAATTTAAGTACTGATTAGAGCAAGAGTTAGAAGAATATGGGCATTCACCTTGACCCAACATCAAATCTTCTTCCATGAAGGTCGAGGACTGATTATACAATGATTCAGAGGAAAAACCAATTTGATTCTCAATAAGAACATTTTCAATAAATACTACGTCCCTTGCTTGTTCAAAACTTTCGAATCGATTCCTTTCATCCACCGAACAAAATTCTTCTCGCAATTGAGTGGTAGGATTTGCAACCGATTCATCATTCGCTATTGAATGTGATTGGATGAAAGGGATACAAGCATCATAGAGGAGATATAGTACAAATGACATGTCATCAAGATTAAATTTACAGAGAACATGATGGATTCTTGTTGAAAAGTCTTCTGGAGAAGAATTTCCATTGATTAGTAAACTCTGAAATTATTCACATAATTGATTGTAATCACAGTTTTCAAAAGAATCTAAAAAATCATCTACGAACTGAAACCAATCAATAATGTGATATGCTGGAAAAGACTCAAACCAATGTTTAATCTGACCCCCGAAAGTAAAAGCAAACAATCTGCACAAAACCTTTAAATCAGAAATATCATGCTTGATGCATTTACACCAAAACTTGTTAATATGGTCTTTTGCAGATACATTCCCCCCACCATCAAAGGTGAGTTTGGACAAGAGAGAGACTGTCTTGTTGGGAATATCAGGTAATGAGAAGTGGAAAGCATGTTCCAACATAGTAATTTGGGGAGCCATGGGAAATTAATTAAATATGAAACAAAGACTCCTATAAAGTCATCTTGTCAGTCTAGCCTACCTTCTAGTGCATTTCAAAATGACACCAAAAAAGAATTTATAAATCTAGAATTATGACAGGCTAAGGGGTAAAACATTTAATCATTAAAATTACCTCGGGCCTCCTTCTAGAGCCATTTGTTGATGGACAAATTTGACATGCTGTCAACTAGAAGAATAGATCTAGTTCAGGGTTGTCTAAATAACCCAAGCCGTTTGGTGTAACCTATTCTAATGGGTTTAATGGCTCTGTCAGCCAACTAAAGTCCTAAAAATAATCAAAGAAATGAACTAACCTAAAATATATGATTCTAACAAATGATATATTATTAAGTAATGTTTATTAAAAATAAAAGTGAATATAAACTATCTATATACAGGTTACAAGGTTTGCATGAAATCTTGCGAAAATGATTGTTTGATAAGTTTTCTAAATCAGATATGAATACTTCTTTTTGTTTTTTTTTAAGATATTAAACAAATAAATACTAAATGAATATGATTGAAACAGTGACACAAAAACAGTCAAAGCTAATTAATGTAATCATTGATTCATTTATAAACAACTCTAAATAAAATAAAAGAATGCATCTACTAACCTCTAACTGATCAGTCAACTGAGTTTATCTTCCTGTGTTGTATGAGATTTTGCCTGTATTGTTGTTAAGGGGAACCTATAACAGAATAATACTAGTGCATCCAAAATACATTCAAAGAAGTATTTGATATTGGAGTAAATTAATAACAATGGGAAGACAACTAATTAAAATTCATGTGATCTTAAGATAATCAATATTTAAGAACGAAATAAAACTCAATTCTGAGTATTGATATTATCCATCATTTAACATTAGAAATAAATTCCACAATAATCAAATGATCGATTGATCACACCTA
>JASDQU010104076.1:333034-384844 GCA_032191745.1 Picea mariana
ATTTACTTCTTATCAACCATGACAAAAAAAATAATGAGTCATATTTACATCAAACACTATTGGGTCCATTACCCAAACCTTTGTGCTACGGGTCTTTCTTCAAGGGTTGACATCAATGACAACCAACCTTAATCAACACTACTCACTATTGGTCAGGATACCATAGTATCATCAACACTACTCCCCCTTTCAAGGGAAGTCCTTTCGGACTATACCAAGCTTGTCTCGAAAGTGCTCAAAATTTACACGAGACAGAGGCTTGGCCAACACATTTGCAACTTACTCATTTGTGCCAACATATTGGAGCTTTATAGCTCCTCTCTGCATCATATCATGAATGAAGTGGTACCGGATCTGTATGTGCTTTGACTCATCATGGAACACATCATTTTTGTACAACTCTGGTTATCACATACGATCACAGTGGCTTCCATTTCCAGATCAAATAGACTTGTCAACATCATCTGAAACCATATGGATTCACAACTAGTAGAACATGCTGCAATATATTATGCTTTTGCTATGTTGGGAGAAATACTGGATTTCTTCCTACTCTGCCATGAAGTCATGGCTGACCCCAGATTGAAACAACATCCTGAAATTCTCTTTATATTAGAAATACTTCCAACTCAATATGAATCAGTATATCCATACAATCTGAAATCATGATCTCTAGTATAGTAGAGACCAAAATCGAATGTACTCTTAAGGTATATCATCACATGTTTTTCATCATCAAGGTGAAGACGTCTAGTTTCTACAAGATACTGACTCAAGGAAAAACATATATCTGGCCTGGTATTTGTCATATACATCACCGAACCAATAATTTGTTTGTACAAAGTAGCACCAACCAATTTAGATGATGTGTCTACTAGGAGCTTCAACTTTGTTTCCATGGGTGTGTACATGTATTTACATTCCAACATGTTAAACCTCTTCATTATTTCAACTTCATACTCCCCTTGGTTAAGGAAGATCTTCTCTGGGTTCTTCCATACTTCAAGACCTAAGAGATAATGCATTGGGTCTTTCATCAAATTCTGTAACGAGCTTCTTCTGCAATCTGTGATGAGGTTTTCTTCATCTTGTCAAGAATACATCATCTACATATAGTAGCAACAATATGACTGGCTTATCATTCATAACCTTAAATTAAAGGTTAGAATAAGTTTTGGTCAAGCCCAAACTCTTCAGAAAAATATTAATCCTTCCACACCAAGATCTTGGAGTTTTCTTCAATTTGCAGATATGGGTCTTTCTGTATTCAACATCAAATCAAATTTTCACATCACTTTGTATGAATCTATTACACTTTCTAAGATGCAACTCAATCTGCATAATCATGTTCTATCTCTATGTGCTTTTTTCAAAGCACTATCTGCCTTATTCTTTGAGAGTATGTCCTCTCCTCTTTCTGCAACTATTCCTTCTGGAAGTGGGAATATGCACCTGCAGTTTCTCTAAAGTTGAGAATGGCTGCCCCATTCTCACTATGACTACTAAAATTTGAGAGTAACTCTTCTACTACATCACGACAACAACTTCATTTGAAACTAAGAGTGGCTCAGTAAATGATATTGAAGGTAGCTCTTCTTCTTTCATGGAGGTAACTCTATATTTTATTGTAGTCATGTCTCCATGACCCAACTAATGTATTGCATCAACTCCCACTCAATTTTAAATATGGGGAATGCTCCCACTACATCTCATACTATATATGAATCATGGTTGTTCTGGGTGTCTTCATGAATACTGGAACTATTTCTTCAATTACTAGAGTAAGTGTCTCATCATAGTCTTCTCCCTCTTGTTGGGAGAATCCTATGAACACACATTAGTCTTTGTACATCTACAACATGCTTGATCTGGTGGATCAATCTAAGAATTTAATACTAACTTATCTTCTAGTCTCTTGAAAAATCCATATTCTAGTCTTTCTCACTGGCTTCCTTCTTTGTCACTGAAACAAGGGAATATTCCCAGGAGATTCCATATCTCCTAGAAGTTTCTAAAGATATGATCTAGTCTTCTCATGGCATATGTCTCCTAGTCATGGAATTTATCTCTTCATCTGATCCTTTCTGAGATCATCTTACTCTTGATTTCTTCTGAGTCTACACAGACTTCATCATCTCTTACAAGGTATACTTGGTGTTGAATACCATGTCTAAATATGAAAATTTGAGCCAGACTTCAAGTGAATTATGCTTCCTGTCAAGGTGGCTTCATTATCCTTTGACCAAGTCTTCTGTGAGTTTTGTTCTAATGTTTAGTCATTTTTGGATCCTTCTGCTCCTTATAATCAATCTCCATATGAGATACTCTGGATCTCAAAAATAACTTCTTCTTCATCTTCTTTGGTACATGGATGTATACCATCATGTACAAAACTTGGGTAGTATGCTTCATGTCTCATCTAATCTGTTGTCTCCAAATGAGAGAAACACTCTTCTAGTGTTTTGATTAAGCATTCCTCCATGGTAGCCTAGAACCTAGAGTCTTGTCCTCAAGAATGAGTGTGTTGCTTTTCTTCCAAGCCTCCTTCACTCAAGATGACAAGTGCTTTCTTCAACATGTCTTTTGTACTAAGACAATATGCTATCTTGACAGAAAGTTGGGTTAGAGAATAAACTCTATGATCTCAATTTTAATCCATTTAACACCTTGACTTTAATTTTTGACCAAAGGTTAGTATGATGGTCATAGCTTCAACATGCAATCTAGATCAAAATAATGTCATAACAAATAGATGCATATCAAAATATTCAAACCTGGGTTGCATTATTCCTCTGAATGTGTTGGATCTAAGATCCTTCTAGATCTATGGAAAGAGATCCCTTCTCCTGCAAATACCCTTTAACTCTAAACAATTTAAACATATGTGAGTACATACCTATGATAGTAGTGGCACCATCTCGTAGTAGCGGTAATAATTACCAACCCTTTAAAAACTTCAATGGTGACTGCAACTAGTATTGCAACTGATACTGCAACTGTAATTGATACAACGATTGATTCTGAAACTGCAACTGCAATTGATACTGCAACTGATTTTGAAACTGCAGTTGCAACTTAGGGTTTTATGGGAAAACCCTAATTTTTCAAACTTCAAATTTTGAAATTTTGATCCAGGGACTAGATGTGCTGAGCTAAGGCGAGTTTGTTGGAGCTGTTAGATTTCAAAAATTTCAAGTTTTCCCCTTGAAACTTGACCTGCGGAAATCTCCACTGGTAGTTCTAGTACTGATTCTGGTTTCTTGGTTTCCTGGTACTTCTGGTTTTATAGTGTTTTGGTACCAGTCAAAACTATGGTTTGACTTTCCAGAGTATCTGACCACTGAAAAGGTGTGCTCAAGGTGCCAAAGAGCTCCCTAGGCTAGGGCACACTTTTCTAGATGGTTTTTAGGATAATATTCCTCTTCAACAAAAGCCTTAAGAGTGAAATATGCTCTCTTCATCTTAGCTCTTATACCATTAACAATAAGAGTGAGAGACATGGTTGAAGAAAATAAAGTATTGTTGATGAAGGTAGACACTTTGAAGAATGTTGCAGATTCATGAACAAAATCTATGAGCATTGATAAGTTCTCTTCGTGTAGAGGATCCATGGTAATTGATGCCATTGATTGTTGACTATGTAACCCTGTAACCCCATGTAAGCAAAGAAAACAACAAGTGGGAGAATGTTGGGTATGTGTTGTATTCTTTGCACGAGTTGTATTGTTTGCATTGTGTTGGGTGTACTGAGGTTTGGGAGCAGTGCCCGCAATAAAAAAAAAAATCCTCGAGAAATGAGTTACATTTTTTCCTCGTTTTTTGTGTTGCCTCGATTTTGTGTCCATTGTTGGCCAATTTTTTGGAACATGTTTTTTTTTCCAATGGTTTTCTATTTTCAGTTAAGGAATTAGGGTTGTTGACTAATCCAGGTCATTGGGTTAGGATTTTGGATGCCGCTGGCTCCTATATGTATATTGTATTATAAACAATGTATCACTATGAAAGAATATAGAATATGATGGTTTTTCCAGTTTGGGGTTCCAGGGGAAAAGTATCTGTGTAATGTTTTTATTTTCCATTGTATATTTTCTGTTCTTTTACTGAAAATTTGTTTGCAGTAAATATTGTACAAGGTTAAAATCTACACCGGAATGCCCCCTGCCACGCTTGTGGATGCAGAAGCCTGAGCCACATTTTACCCCTGTGGAAAATGGTTCTTCAACACAACAGGTTGTTTTTGCGCTAATAGCTCATGGGATTCTGCAATCCGAGGGCAAATGTGAGTCAGGTGGTCCTCCATGTAGAGATTACATAGATACCTCGACTTATTCTTCTCCATTTCCCCCCCTCGCCAACATTATTGGTATCCTTTTTATCCCCTTTACCCTTCTTATTTCATTGTTTCTTCTTTCCCTCGGTC
The DNA here is from genome assembly GCA_032191745.1 of Picea mariana. NCBI lineage: Eukaryota > Viridiplantae > Streptophyta > Pinopsida > Pinales > Pinaceae > Picea > Picea mariana. The sequence continues at coordinate 337,455 of JASDQU010104076.1, forward strand.
TGCTGGTTGGACTTGGGATTTGTCGACTGCACACTGTGTCCATCCAACGTTTGTTTAGGGGGAACAACTAAACTCAGAGTCTGGCTGGTCACAATCTGTTGTATTGACAATTGTTGCAACTGATTCAACAACAGGTTCATGGACTTGCTTTGTGCTGAGACCACATTGTTGTTGGCATGGGGTATAGAATTTTTCTTGGCCTTATTGAGAGTAGACCGTGGTGCATCTGGAAATATCTTGTAGAGCATGCCAGATTGAGAGTAGATCAATTCAAGCTATTGGGCTCTCATAATAGCCTCGTCTTCTGAAAACACCCTGAAATTCGCTATGTCCTTGGATACATCGACTGTACACTGTGTTCATCCAACGTCTGTTTAGGGGGAACAACTAAACTCGGAGTTTGGCTGGTCACAGTTTGTTGTATCGACAATTGTTGCAACTGGTTCGACAACAGGTCCGTGAACTTTCTTTGTGCTGAGACCACATTGTTGTTGGCATGGGGTATATAATTTTTCTTGGCCTTATCAAGAGTAGACCGTGGCACATCTGGAAATATCTCGTAGAGCATGCCAGATTGAGAGTAGATCAATTCAAGCTATTGGGCTCTCATAATAGCCTCCTCTTCTGAAAACACCCTGAAAGTCACTATGTCCTTGGATACGCAGGTCACCAAAGACTTCACGAACCACTCAAGCAAGAAAGTAGGAGGGACCTTGAGCTTGATCAAGATCTTTCTTCACCACCATTCTTGGATATGATCAGAGATATGGTCATCCTTGGTTTTCTCAAAGTTGGCCAGTGATTCAATGCTGACATCATATCTCACAGGTAACTAGAAATGGTTCAAGAAGACCATCGCCAATTTGTTAAAGTAAGAGTACCTCGAGCCATCGAGCTCAATATACCACTTCGCAACACCCCCTATCAGAGTGCATTGAAAAAGGTGCAATTAGATAGAGTCGGCCTTCAACGAGTTTGATGAGCACCACAAGTGAAAGGTTGTCACATGATCACCTAGATTTTTGCTAGGATTGCCCTCAAATTTTGGAATATCCGAAGGAAAATTAGTCGACATGGGGGGGTAATGCAGATCATGACAAGTTGGGTCATTTAGTAATCTTGACAAGTCTATCATATGTAGAGTTTCCATAAAAGGTAGTTTCGGTTGTGAATTATTTACAGGAAAAGAGGGCATTGGATTTTGACTGGCACCAGGTTGCGAGGAAAGGTTGGATTGTTGGCGATGGTTTTGGTAGAAACCATGGCCTTGTAAAGAAAAGGGAAACTACATCTGTTGAGGTGTCATCGGTTGACTCCCGAAATTGGATGACATAGCCTACGTAAGGATTTCTCCCTGCATTGTGTTTCAAGGACCTTGGAAGGGGATTCCCCCAGCTCATCCAATGGGCATGGGTACAAAGCCTTTCCTGAGGTTCCATTGAGTATGGAAGGGGTTTCCCCTGATCGACATCCCTTGTGAGGGAAACGAGCCCTGCCAAGTATTCCAAATACCCTCTGTGGACTAAACTCCAGTTGTCGCTCCCTGTGAAGGAATAATACCTTGCACTGGGTTCTGTTGACCAAAGTTGGGGTTTCCCCCAGTAGAGAAAGCGATCAAAGATAAAGCGTTGTTCCCAAACGCACCGAACAAATATAACAACATAGATCCCACCGACGTTGTATAAGATGAATGTCCTAGACTTCCTCCACCAAACAAGTTATAATTAGCATTCAACCCGATTGGTTGTTGGAAACCACCACCGAGCAAAGGGGACGGAGGAGGTATATGACCCCCACTGTAAGGGATAACATTAAAAGGGATAGTATTTCCCACAGTTGACCCTTGCAAGGGATCATTTGAGCTCCTTGTCCCCAGACCCATGGTTTGTAAGGTAGAATAAGTAAGATCTGAGTTTGTATCAAAGATGGGCATCCCATATGAGACATGAGCACTTGATGCATTCTGAGTAAATATAATAGTGGTTGAAGTGGTTAAAGGTATCAGACCACTACCCGAAGTTGAGGGAGTCGAGACAACTATGGTCCTTACTGGCGAAGGTTGGAGAGGAGGTAGGATGCCTCCTGTAGTAGTAGTTGTAATGAGAGTATGGGGACCCTCAGGCGAAGTAGCAACATTCTTTTCCATTGTCGCTTGTAGAAATAGCTGGTGCTTAGATGATGTCACCTCAGGAGGGACAATCTAAATCAAGATCGGCGCCAACAAGTTAGTGATCAAAGGATTAGCTAGCCTGAAACCTTCAGTTTCAAGGTCAGAAATGGTAGGTTCCTCCGTATTTAGAAAGTCTCCTCTCGAATCAGGCTCGGGCACAGTTTCCTATGGCCCGGTCGCTTCGAACAACCCTTCTTGATCAATTATTCACCTCAAGAGTGGTGACGGTGGCTTCAAAGTAGCCGGTAACAGGCCATGAATCCTTCGCAACCGACGGAGTTGTTGATCTTCGACTTTTTGAAATGATCAAATGACATAGTAAGGCTTGACTAGCATACAACACAAAGCACACACTAAAATTTTTACTAAAGATAAATCAAGCAATTGAATAAATAGTGGGAAGGATGGTTACACTAATCGACACTAGAGAAACTAACCGATCCAAGTACAACTCGAACATGGAATCACCCCCCGGGTATACTCTGCGAAGAGAGATATGACATCTTCCCTAGGTACCATGGTATACCCTAGAAATAACTTGTGTAAGTCCATAAAATATGGGCAACTAGGTTTCCATCTCGCAGTCATTTACTAGGCAGGTACATTCGATAGTCAGACAAGTTGTAATGAGAAGGATAAAAATTCTGAAGCGCTTAAACGATATCGAAAGCAATTGGTATGGAAGACAATTGAGGATCTAGAACAGATTCGAGGTCCACAAAGCTCTGTAAGAAAATGCCATCAGTATTGTTCCCAAGAAAGACCCTCAATATACAATCCCCACTATGTTTAGTTTGGCTTTGTTTCCATGGGTGTGTACATGTATTTACATTCCAACGTGTTAAACCTCTTCATTATTTCAACTTCATACTCCCCTTGGTTAAGGAAGATTTTATCTGGGTTCTTCCAAACTTCAAGACGTAAGAAATAATGCATTAGGTCTTTCATCAAAATCTGTAGTGAGCTTCTTCTGCAATCTGTGATGAGGTTTTCTTCATCTTTTCAAGAATACATCATCTACATATAGTAGCAACAATATGACTGGCTCATCATTCATAACCTTGAATTAAAGGTTAGAATCAGTTTTGGTCAAGCCCAAACTCTTCAGAAAAATATTAATCCTGCCACACCAAGATCTTGGAGTTTGCTTCAATTTGCAGATATGGGTCTTTCTGTATTCAACTTCAAATCAAATTTTCACATCACTTTGTATTAATCTAGTACACTTTCTAAGATGCAACTCAATCTACACATTCATGTTCTAGCTCTATGTGATTTCTGCAAAGCACTATCTGCCTTATTGTTTGAGAGTATGTCCTCTCCTCTTTTTGCAACTATTCCTTCTGGAAGTGGGAATATGCACCTACAATTTCTCTGAAGTTGAGAATGGCTGCTCCATTCTCACTATGACTGCTGAAATTTGAGAGTAACTCTTCTACTTCATCACGACAACAACTTCATTTCAAACTGAGATTGGTTCAATAAATGATACTGAAGGTAGCTCTTCTTCTTTCATGGAGGTAACTCTATATTTTATTGTAGTCATGTCTCCATGACCCAACTAATGTATTGCATCAATTGACACTCAATTTTAAATATGGGGAAGGCTCCCACTACATCTCATACTATATATGATTCATGGTTGTTCTGGGTGTCTTCATGAATACTGGAAATATTTCTTCAATTACTAGAGCAAGTGCCTCATCATAGTATTCTCCTTCTTGTTGGGAGAATCCTATGAACACACATTAGTATTTGTACATCTGCAACATTCTTGATCTAGTGGATCAATCTAAGAAGTTAATACTGACTTATCTTCTAGTCTCATGAAAATCCGTATTCTAGTCTTTCTCACTGGCTTCCTTCTTTGTCACTGAAACAAGGGAAAATTTCCAGGAGATTCCATATCTCCTAGAAGTTTCTAAAGCTACAATCTAGTATTCTCATGGCATATGTCTTCTAGTCTTGGAATTTTTCTCTTCATCTAATCCTTTCTGAGATCATCTTACTCTTGATTTCTTCTAAGTCTACAAGGACTTCATCATCTCTTACAAGGTATACTTGGTGTTGAATACCAAGCCTAAATATGAAAATTTGAGCCAGATTTCAAGTGAATTCTGCTTCCTGTCAAGGTGGCTTCATTATCCTTTGACCAAGTCTTCTGTGAGTTTTGTTCTAATGTTTAGTCATTTTTGGATCCTTCTACTCCTTACATTCAATCTCCATATGAGATACTCTGGATCTCAAAAATAACTTTTTCTTCATCTTGTTTGGTACATGGATGTATATCTTCATGTACACAACTTGGGTAGTATGCTTCATGTCTCATCTAATCTGTTGTCTCCAAATGAGAGAAACACTCTTCTAGTGTTTTGATTAAGCATTCCTTCACGGTAGCCTGGAACCTAGAGTCTTGTCTTCAAGAATGACTGTGTTGCTTTTCTTCCAAGTCTCCTTCACTCAAGATGACAAGTGACTTCTTCAACATGTCTTTTGTACTAAGACAATATGTTATCTTGACAGAAAGTTGGGTTAGAGAATAAACTCTATGATCTCAATTTTAATCCATCCAACACCTTGACTTTAATTTTTGACCAAAGGTTAGTATGATGGTCATAGCTTCAACATGCAACCTAGATCAAAATAATGTCATAAAAAATAGATTATTCCTTTGAATGTGTTGGATCTAAGATCCTTCTAGATCTATGGAAAGAGATCCCTTCTCCTGCAAATACCCTTTAAATCTTAACAATTTAAACATATGTGAGTACATACCTATGATAGTAGTGGCACCATCTCGTAGTAGCTGTAATAATTACCAACCCTTTAAAAACTTCAAGGGTGACTGCAACTAGTATTGAAACTGATACCGCAACTGTAATTGATACAACATCTGATTATGAAACTGCAACTGCAATTGATACTGCAACTAATTTTGAAACTGCAGTTCCAACTTAGGGTTTTATGGGAAAACCCTTATTTTTCAAACTTCAAATTTTGAAATTTTGATCCAAGGACTAGATGTGTTGAGCTGAGGCGAGTTTGTTGGAGCTGTTAGATTTCAAAATTTTCAAGTTTTTCCCATTGAAACTTGACCTGCGGAAATCTAGACTGGTACTTCTAGTACTCATTCTGGTTTCCTGGTTTTCTTGTACTTCTGGTTTTATAGGTTTTTGGTACCAGTCAAAACTATGGTTTGACTTTCCAGAGTATCTGACCGCTGAAAAGGTGCGCTCAAGGTGCCAAAGAGTTCCCTAGGCTAGGGAACACTTTTCTAGATGGTTTTTAAGATAATATTCCTCTTCAACAAAAGCCTTAAGAGTGAAAGATGCTCTCTTCAGCTTAGCTCTGATACCATTAAATGTTTTGAGCTATTATTAGGTTTCTTTTCAATTTACTAGATAACAATAGCATAGGTAGGATTACTGAGAGAAACACAATCACAAGATACACAAAATTTATTCTGGGAAACCCTCATGGGGGAGAAAGCCCAACAAAAACTTCCTTAATATAGATAGTTAATACATTTCCAAGACAATAAACCAAAACACTAGAGAATATCCAACCCTGAGCAATGTGCCTCTCTCTTCCTTCTTCTCCCAACTGCAGCTACCAAACTTGCGCACTTGATGAGACAATGAGTGAGTGTGATAATAAGGTGTTGGCTTCCTTTATTTATACTCTCTAGCAGGTGTTGAAAATGTGTCTCTTCACTGGGTAGGGCCGACTTGTGTTCTTAGTGGCTAAAACCACTTTAATTAGGCCTGGAGGGCGACTTCTTAATTTTCATGATACAAGTATGGTTTGACCAATCCACAAAAGGGGATTTGGTCAAATACAATGTCCGACATGATCAATCCACAAAAGGGGATTGATCTATTTAATAATGACTCAATAATAAAATCCAATATTTCATAGATGCAACAAACACATAGAAATAAGATACCAATTCATAAGAGAATTGGTTGAGATTGGAGAAATAAATTTGGAATTTCGCAAATTAAAGGAGCAACTTGTAGAAATATTCACAAAATCATTGCCAAAGGAGAATTTTGATCAATTAAAAGAATATTTGAGACTCATAGACCTCAACAATCACTTGAATGATGCATCGGCTATCACTTAAGTCTTGCAATCCTAAAGTTTCTTTGTAGTCATACCTCATGGAGTTATTATCAGTTTAGGGAAGTTAAGATTAAGGCCGAAGTGTTGATGATAAAATTGACTAACACTCTGAAATAAATTTTGTGTAGCCTCTTTTGATTTTCACTCATGGAAAAGTCTTGAATCTCTCAAAGATATTTTAGCTAGTCAACATAAATTTAATGCATATAGTGATAGTGCATAAGATATTAACAACTTTTTTTTTAAAGTAGTGAATATGTATTCATATTTACTTAGAGGGTATTAGTGGAGAACAAGAAGAATAAAATATGCATCAATTAACTCTGTTTGCAACATAAACCTGTTTTTTTTCTTGCATATACAACAATTTGAAATTTTGTATTTTGTATTCTGTTTTACCCTATTTTTATTGCACTCTATATTTCTTTTCCAATAGAAGCTTCATTAAAGTATTGTTAACAACAACAACGGTGGACAGAGATTCTTCATTGTTTTCTTACCAATTAAAATCTAGCCAAATCAGTGGACATACTCACTTCATCGAAGTATTATTAACAACAATATCGATGTACTGTTAACAACAATATCGATGTACTGTTAACAACAATAGATTGACCATGTTCCATATACACCACAAAGGCCTATTATTGTTCTCATCACTGTAGGTAGCTCGATGATACTTTCCATTTACCTATAATTACCTATTACTATTATTTGTTACCACTATTATATAACTTTGGAAAGTGAAATTATCCAAAACTGAATGGTCATATTATACATATTTTATCATATTTTGAAAGTAAAACTAGCCAAAAATGGTCATAGTGCACTTTTGAAAGTAAAATTATTAAAAAGGTGATGATCAAAGTCCTATATGTTGGGTATGTGTTATATTGTTTACACGAGTAGCAGTGTCTACATTGCGTCGGGCGCGCAGGGGGTGCAAGGGGTTCAGGGGCAGCGCTCCTGATAATTTTTTTTACCTCGGGAAACATGTCACATCTTTGCCTCGTTTTTCATGTTTCCTTGATTTTCGTGTCCATTGTTGGGCAGTTTTTCGACACATGGCTTTTTCCGATGGTTTTCTATTTTCGGTTAAGGAATTAGGATTATTGACTAATCCAGGTCAATGAGTTAGGGTTTTGGATGCCGCTGGATCCTATATGTATATTGTATTGTAAACAATGTATCACCATGAATGAATATATAATATGTTGGTTTTCGCGGTTTGGATTTCCAGGGGAAAATATTTGTGTAATGTTTGTATTTTCCATTGTATCTTTTATGTTCTTTTACTAAAAATTTGTTTGCAGTAAATATTGTACAAGGTTAAAATCTACATTTGGTATCAGAGCTTTATTGGCTTCAAGGGGACACCTTTGTGGTCAAGGGTTTGGCTTGGGACTGTGATAAGCCTTGTTACAGTGGGAGATCTGTGGTATTGATTTTTCAGGTGAAAAGAAATGGTGAACAATTCGAAAATGGAGATCGAGAAGTTTAATGGGAAACGTTTTGAGCTATGAAAGATCAAGATGGAAGATCTGTTGGTGGACAGAGATCACTGGATCGCAGTAGATCTAGGTACTGCACCTACATGAACTTCAACAGATGACTGGAAAAAGTTGGATCAGAAGGCGAAGAGCACAATCTGAATGTGTCTCTCAGATTTTGTATTACTGAATGTGTCAGAGGAAACTACAACAAAGGATTTAAGGGCTAAGTTGTGGAAGTTGTATCAGTCTAAGTCCCTAGTAAATCAACTATTCATGAGAAAGAAATTGTATAATCTAAGGATGAGAGATGGAGACTCGGTGGCAGAGCATTTGAACACCTTCAATACTGTGGTAAGTCAGTTAGTATCTGTTGAGATTAAAATTTCAAATGAAGATAAGTGTATAAGTTTACTGTGTTCTTTACTAGACTCATGGGATAGTCTGGTTGTGGCCATAGGTAGTAATACAATTGCCTTGAAGTTTAATGAAGTGTTCTCATCCTTGTTGTCAGAGGAGATGAGATGAAAGAACACGGAAAGATAGAGCACAGATTCATTATTTGCAAGAGGACACTCCAAAGAAAGAAATAGATATGAGTTCTCAAGTGGGAGATCTATGTCTAAGGGTAGATTTAAATCTTTGGGAAATTTTGTAAAGGTATGTTGGAGATGTGGAAAAGAAGGGCACTACAAGAAGCAATGTAGATCCAAAGTTGAGAAAAATAAGGGATCTGAAGAATCTCCTTCTACAGAAGAAAATAAATCCAAGGAAGAATGAGGGGATGTGTACTTGGATTCTTCAAGCACACAGGCAGATCATGAGGCATGGCTGGTTGACTCAGGTGCATTCTTTCATATGACTCCCCACAGGGAGTGGTTCTATGAATATAAAAGGTATGATGGAGGTAATGTTTTCCTAGGTGATGATTCGACAACCAAAATAATAGCATGAGGAAAAGTCAAGTTGAGGCTCATAGATGGAAGGATTAGAACACTGCTTGGTGTTCTGTACATCCCAGGTTTGGCCATAAATTTGATTTCTGTAAGAAAAATGGACGATGCAGGGGTAAAAACAATATTTGAAAAGGAAACCTGCAGGATGGTTCGAGGAACAATCATGTTATTGAAGAGAGTTTAGTTTGGAACTCTGTATAAGCTGCAAGGAAGTACTATTAGTGATGGGTGTAATAGTTCCATTGTTCCTGATATTGGAGTTGAATAAGAAATAACTCCTACATTCTCTGGAGAAAAGGTTATGTCGTGGCATCAAAGACTGGGGAATATCGAAGAGAAGGGTCTTCGACTACTACACGGTAAAGGTATGGTTGAAGGTATGTCTAACTGCTACCTTTATTTTGATTTCTGTGAACATTGTCTATATGGGAAGTAGATTCAGGTAAAATTTCTATGAACAGTGATGTTTTTGCACCTGTATTCGTCCCATCATTGGGAAAATCTATGTACTATGTCTCGTTTATAGATGATTTCTCGAGAAATATTTGGATATATTTCCTCAAGAAGAAATCTGAAGTCTTTGATAGGTTTAAAGAGTTTAAGGCTCTTGTTGAGAATCAAACAGAGAAAATAATTAAGGTGTTGAAGATAGATAATATCGAAGAGTTATGTGGGAATGAATTTGAAGAATTCTGTAAGAAGTGCGGTATGACAAGGCAGAAGAATAATCCATATGCACCTCAACAGAATGGAGTTGTAGAAAGGATGAACATGACACTAATGGAAGAAGCAAGGTGCATGCTCAGTGGTGCTAGGTTAGGGAAAGAATTTTGGGTAGAGGCAGTGGGTACTACATGTTACATGGTCAATAGATCACCCTCATCGGTGCTGGATGACAAGACTCCACAAGAGGTATGGACTGGTAAGAAACCTTCTCTCACACATCTCAAGGTATTTGGATGTGATGCATATGCTCATGTTCCAAAGAAAAACATGAGTAAGCTAGATAAGAAGGCTAAAAAGTGTATCTTTATAGGATATAAACATGGTCTTAAAGTTTATAAGCTTTGGAACCCAAAAACTAAGAAGGTAGTGTATATCAAAGATGTGGTATTTAGAGAAATGAAGGATGTTGTTAAACAAGAAGTCATACCATGTAAGGAAGAACCAATGAAAATAGAGTTTGATTTAAAGGATGATGAATCAAACTCTACAAAAGATCAAGAATCAGAAGAAGAAGATCCTCATACTCCAGTATTGAGGAAATTAGTTCAAGAAAGAAGGCTACCAAAAAGGTATACTCCATCTGATTTCCATTCAAATTTTTCTTTTTCTATTAGTGATGATGATCCTAGAACAGTCAGGGAGGCAATAGACTCAGAGGCTAGAAATATCTGGAAAAGGGCCATGGACAAAGAAATGGAATCCTTGGATAAGAATGAGGCTTGAGATCTAGTGGATTGTCGACTGGAAGAAAGCCAATTGGAGGCAAATGGGTATTTAAAAAGAAGCTAAATGCATAAGGAAAAGTGGAGAAATACAAAGCTCAGTTAGTAACAAAGGGTTATTCCCAAGTTGAGGGAATTGATTTTGGTGATATTTTTTCTCTTGTTGCCAAGTTAACCTCTATAATATTTTTGTTATTTGTTGCTACTGCATTTGATTTTGAAGTAGAACAGATGGATGTGAGGACAACATTCCTACATGGGGATCTAGAAGAAGAAATCTATCTGAAGCATCCAGAAGGATTTGCTATGAAGGGAAAGAAGGAGCTGGTATGCAAGATGAAATAGTCCCTGTAGGGTTTAAAACAATCACCAAGGATGTTGTATCAAAAATTTGATACTTATATGTTGGGACTTGGTTTCAGAAGAAGAAAAGAGGATCATTGTGTGTATTTTAAATTAATTGGTGATCATTTGATTCATTTGGTATTGTATGTGGATGACATGTTTCTGATAGGAAACAACAAAGAGATTATCTAGGATGTGAAAACTCATTTGTCCTCTAAATTTGAGATGAAGGACATCGATGTTTCAAATTTCATTTTGGGCATGGAAAGTAAATGAGATCGAAAAAAGAGGAAACTCTCGTTAAATTAGAGAAAATATGTCGAGACAATATTGAAGAGGTTTAAAATGTAGGAATGTAAATCAGTCAAGGTTCCTATTCCTGTTGGTGTAAAGTTATCTGCAGATCAGTGTCCCAAGACATGGGAAGAGAACGAGGAAATGTATCGTGTTCCATATGTGAGTGTAGTTGGCAGTTTTATGTATGCAATGTTTTGTACTAGACTGTACATTGCACATGAAGTGGGAGTTTTGAGCAGGTATATTATGTCAAAACCAGGGAAGGAGCATTGGACAACAGTAAAAAGGGTTTTCACGTATTTGCGTGGCACTGCTAGCTATGGATTATGCTACCAAGGAAGACTGGGATTGGACAGAGTGGTGGGTAAACATGGCTTTGTGGATGCAGACTGGGTTGGAGATCTAGATCGCAAGAGATCTACACGTGGGTATGTGTTTAACCTGTTTGGAGGAACAATAAGTTGGATGAGGAAAATATAGGCTGTAGTGACACTTTCAACTACAGAAGTTGAATACATGGCAACTACTCATGCAAGTAAGGAAACAATATGGTTACGAATATTGTGTTCGGGTATTGGGTTGGTAGAACAAGATGTAAGGATAGATTGTGACAATCAGAGTGCAATTTTTCTAGCGAAGAAATCGACTTATCATTCAAAGACAAAGCATATTGATATTCAATATCACTTTGTGAGAGACATGGTTGAAGAAAATAAAGTATTTTTGATGAAGGTGGACACTTTGAAGAATGTTGCAGATTCATTAAAAAAATCTGTGAGCATTGATAAGTTCTCTTGGTGTAGAGGATCCATGGGAATTGATGCCATTGATTGTTGACTATGTAACCCTATAACCCCTTGTATGCAAAGAAAACAACAAGTGGGAGAATGTTGGGTATTTGTTATATTATTTGCACGAAATGTATTGTTTGCATTGTGTCAGGTGTGCTGAGGTTTGGGGGTAGTGTCCGTGATTAAAAAAAAAATCCTTGGGAAACGAGTCACATTTTTCCTCGTTTTTCATGTCACCTCGATTTTGTGTCCATTGTTGGTCAATTTTTTGGAACATGTTTTTTTTTCCAATGGTTTTCTATTTTCGGTTAAGGAATTAGGGTTGTTGACTAATCTAGGTCATTGGGTTAGGGTTTTAGATGCCGCTGGCTCCTATAAGTATATTGTATTGTAAACAATGTGTCACTATGAATGAATATAGAATATGATGGTTTTCCCAGTTTGGGGTTCCAGGGGAAAAATCTCTGTGTAATGGTTTTATTTTCCATTGTATATTTTCTGCTCTTTTACTGAAAATCTGTTTGCAGTAAATATTGTACAAGGTTAAGGAATTAGGGTTGTTGACTAATCTAGGTCATTGGGTTAGGGTTTTAGATGCCGCTGGCTCCTATATGTATATTGTATTGTAAACAATGTGTCACTATGAATGAATATAGAATATGATGGTTTTCCCAGTTTGGGGTTCCAGGGGAAAAATCTCTGTGTAATGTTTTTATTTTCCATTGTATATTTTCTGCTCTTTTACTGAAAATCTGTTTGCAGTAAATATTGTACAAGGTTAAAATCTACACCTGAATGACCCCCTCCACGCTTGTGGATGCAGAATCCTGAGCAATATTTTTCCCCTGTGGAAAAGGGTTCTTCAACACAACAGTTTGTTGTTGCGCTAATAGCTTATGGGATTCTGCAATCCGAGGGCACATGTGAGTCAGGTGGTCCTCCATGTAGAGATTACACAGATACTTTGACTTATTCTTCTCTGTTTTTCCCCCACCAACATTATTGGTATCCTTTTTATCCCCTTTACCCTTCTTATTTCATTGTTTCTTCTTTTCCTCGGTCTGCTGGTTTGACTTGGGATTCGTCGACTGCACACTATGTCCATCCGACGTCTGTTTAGGGGGAACAACCAAACTCAGAGTCTGGCTGGTCACAGTCTGTTGTATCGACAATTGTTGCAACTGATTCGACAACAGGTCCGTGGACTTGCTTTGTGTTGAGACCACATTGTTGTTGGCATGGGGTATAGAATTTTTCTTGGCCTTATCGAGAGTAGACTGTGGCACATCTGACAATATCTCGTAGAGCATACCAGATTAAGAATAGATAAATTCAAGCTATTGGGATCTCATAATAGCCTCCTCTTCTGAAAACACCCTGAAAGTCGCTACGTCCTTGGATACGCAGGGCACCAAAGACTTCACGAACCACTCAAGCAAGAAAGTAGGAGAGACCTTGACCTTGATCAAGATCTTTCTTTGCCACCATTCTTAGATATAATCAGAGATATGGTTGGCCTTGGTTTTCTCAAAGTTGGCCAGTGATTCAGTGCCAACATCATATCTCATAGGTAACTAGAAATGGTTCAAGAAGACCATCGCCAATTCGTTAAATTAAGAGTACCTCCAGCCATCGAAATCAATATACCACTTCACAACACCCCCTATAAGAGTGCGTTGAAAAAGGTGAAATTAGACAGAGTCGGCCTTCAGTGAGTTTGATGAGCACCACAAGTGAAAGTTTGTCACATGATCACCTGGATTTTCGCTAGGCTTGCCCTCAAATTTTGGAATATCCGAAGGAAAATTAGTCGGCATGGGGGGGTAATGTGGATCATGACAAGTTGGGTCATTCAATAATATTGAAAAGTCTAGCAGATGTAGAGTTTCCATAAAGGGTAGTTTCGGTTGTGAATTATTTACAGGAAAAGAGGGCTCTGGATTTTGACTGGCACCAGGTTACGAGGAAAGGTTGGATTGTTGGCGATGGTTTTGGTAGAAACCGTGGCCTTGGAAAGCAAAGGGAAACTACATCTATTGAGCTGTCATTGGTTGACTCCCGAAATTGGACGACATAGCCTGCGCAAGGATTTCTCCCTGCATTGTGTTTCAAGGACCTTGGAAGGGGATTCCCCCAGTTGATCCGATGGGCATGGGTACAAATCCTTTCCCGAGGTTCCATTGATTATGGAAGGGGTTTCCCCCGATCGACATCCCTTGCGAGGGAACCGATCCCTACCAATTATTCCAAATACCCTTTGTGGACTAAACTCCAGTCGTCGCTCCCTGCTAAGGAATAATACCTTGCACCGGGTTTTGTTGACCAAAGCTGGGGTTTCCCCCAGTCGAGAAAGTGATCGAAGATAAATATTTGTTCCCAAACGCACCGAACAAATATAACAACATAGATCCCACCGACATTGTATAAGATGAAGGTCCTAGACTTCCTTCACCAAACAAGTTATAATTAGCATTTAGCCCGATTGGTTGTTGGAAAGCACCACCGAGCGAAGGGGATAGAGGAGGTATATGTCCCCCACTATAAGGGATAGCATTTAAAGGGATAGTACTGCCCACAATCGACCCTTGCAAGGGGTCGTTTGAGCTCCCTGCCCCCAGACCCATGGTTTGTAAGGTAGAATATGTAAGATCTGAGTTTGTATCGAAGTTGGGCATCCCATATGAGACAGGAGCGCCTGATGCATTCTGAGTAAATATAACAGTGGTTGAAGTGGTTAAAGGTATTAGACCACTGCCCGAAGTTGAGGGAGTCGAGACAACTATGGTCCTTACTGGTGAAGGTGGGAGAGAAGGTAGGATGCCCCCTGTAGTAGTAGTCGTAACGAGAGTATGAGGACTCTCAGACGAAGTAGCAACATTCGCTTCCATTGTCGCTCGTAGAAATAATTGGCACTTAGAAGATGTCACCTCGGGAGGGACAATCTGAATCAATATCGGCGCCAACAAGTCGGTGATCAGAGGATTAGCTAGCCTGAAAACTTCATTTTCAAGGTCAGAAATGGTAGTTTCCTCCGTATTTAGAAATGTTTTTCTTAGATTCATGAATTATTGTTTTGAATATTAACTGAATAAAGATTGGATAGTTTACATTGGATGGTAATGCTTTCTGTTACAATCAAAACTAGTATAAATCTATTTTAAATTCAATTTATTAAGAATTTATTAAAGATGGAGAATGTTTTTTATATAAATTTAATTTATTAAATATAGAGTGGGATTAAATACTTTTCATCATAAAGATAGATCTAGGTTAAACAAGTTAAATATATATCTAAGTGAAATAAGTTAAATTTATCTTAACTTCATATTTATCATGTAGTTTCTTAATTTACAACTTCTTTTAGAGTGAAAAACTTGAGGAAATATCTGTAGCCCTTTGTACACATGATAGATAGAGAGTACAACTTAGATCCATCTTAACTCTTGATCTATTTGTTGAGTGGGATCAAGTCCCTTGAGGTGCAAACCTTTCCTCAAGTTTTTTACTCTAAAAGGGGTTTATGCACATGATAGATGGGGAGTTAAGAAAGATTTACACTAGTTTATATTCAATTGACATATAAAATTATTAGTGTTTGTTACCACTATTATATATCTTTGGAAAGTGAAATTATCCAAAACTGAATGGTCATATTATACATATTTTATCATATTTTGAAAGCAAAACTAGCCAAAAATGGTCATAGTGCACTTTTGAAAGTAAAATTATTAAAAAGGTGATGATCAAAGTCCTATCTGTTGGGTATGTGTTATATTGTTTGCACGAGTAATAGTGTCTACGTTGTGTTGGGCGCACAGGGGTTGCAAGGGGTTCAGGGGCAGTGCCCCTGAGAATTTTTTTTTACCTCGGGAAACATGTCGTATTTTTGCCTCGTTTTTCATGTTTCCTTGATTTTCATGTCCATTGTTGGGTGGGTTTTCGACACATGGATTTTTCCGATGGTTTTCTCTTTCCGGTTAAGGAATTAGGGTTATTGAAAAATCCAGGTCAATGAGTTAGGGTTTTGGACGCCGCTGGATCCTATATGTATATTGTATTATAAACAATGTATCACCATGAATGAATATATAATATGTTCGTTTTCGTGGTTTGGGTTTCCAGGGGAAAATATCTGTGTAATTTTTGTATTTTCCATTGTATCTTTTATGTTCTTTTACTGAAAAATTTATTGCAGTAAATATTGTACAAGGTTAAAATCTACATTTGGTATCAGAGCTTTATTGGCTTCAAGGGGATGCCTTTATGGTCAAGGGTTTGGTTCGGGACTATGATAAGCCTTGTTACAGTGGGAGATCTGTGGTATTGATTTTTCAAGTGCAAATAAATGACGAACAATTCAAAAATGGAGATCGAGAAGTTTAATGGGAAACGTTTTGAGCTATGAAAGTTCAAGATGGAAGATCTATTGGTGGACAAAGATCAGTGGATCGTGGTAGATCCAGGTACTACACCTACATGAACTTCAACAGATGACTGGAAAATGTTGAATCAGAAGGCAAAGAGAACAATTCGAATGTGTCTCTCAGATTTTGTATTACTGAATGTGTCAGAGGAAACTACAACCAAGGATTTAATGGATAAGTTGCAGAAATTGTATTAGTCTAAGTCCCTAGTAAATCAACTATTCATGAGAAAGAAATTGTATAATCTAAGGATGAGAGATGGAGACTCGGTGGTAGAGCATTTTAATGTCTTCAATACTATGGTAAGTCAGTTAGTATCTATTGAGATTAAAATTTCAAATGAAAATAAGTGTGTAAGTTTACTGTGTTCTTTACTAGACTCGTGGGATAGTCTGGTTGTGGCCAAAGGTAGTAATACAATTGCCTTGAAGTTTAATGAAGTGTTCTCATCCTTTTTTTCAAAGGAGATGAGATGAAAGAACATGGAAGGATAGATCACAGATGCATTATTTGCAAGAGGACGCTCCAAAGAAAGAAATAGGTATAATTTCTCAAGTGGGAGACCTATGTCTAAGGGTAGATTTAAATCTCCCAGAATTTTTGTAAAGGTATGTTGGAGATGTGGAAAAGAAGGGCACTACAAGAAGCAGTGTAGATCCAAAGTTCAGAAAAAGAAGGGATCTGAAGAATATCCTTCTACAGAAGAAAATAAATCCAAGGAAGAATGAGGGGATGTGTACTTGGATTCTTCAAGCACACATGCAGATCATGAGGCATGGTTGGTTGACTCAGGTGTATCCTTTCATATGACTCCCCACAGGGAGTGGTTCTATGAATATGAAAGGTATGATGGAGGTAATTTTTTCCTAGGTGATGATTCGACAACCAGAATCATAGCACAAGGAAAAGCCAAGTTGAGGTTCATAGATGGAAGGATTAGAACACTGCCTGGTGTTCTGTACATCCCAAGTTTGGCCAGAAATTTGATTTCTGTAAGAAAAATGGACGATGCAGGGGTAAAAACAATATTTGAAAAGGAAACCTGCAGGATGGTTCGAGGAGCAATCATGTTATTGAAGGGAGTTTAGTTTGGAACTCTGTATAAGCTACAAGGAAGTACTATTAGTGATGGGTGTAATAGTTCCATTGTTCCTGATATTGGAGTTGAATAAGAAATAACTTCTACATTCTCTGGAGAAAAGGTTATGTCGTAGCATCAAAGACTGGGACATATCAGAGAGAAGGGTCTTTGACTACTACATGGTAAAGGTATGGTTGAAGGTATGTATAACTGCTCCCTTTATTTTTATCTATGTGAACATTGTGTATATGGGAAGTAGATTCAGGTAAGATTTCTGTGAATAGTGATGTTTTCGCACCTGTATCCATCCCATCATTGGGAAAATCTGTGTACTATGTCTCATTTATAGATGACTTCTCGAGGAATATTTGGATATATTTCCTCAGGAAGAAATCTAAAGTCTTTGATAGGTTTAAAGATTTTAAGGCTCTTGTTGAGAATCAAACAGAGAAAATAATTAAGGTGTTGAGGATAGATAATAGCGAAGAGTTCTGCGGGAATGAATTTGAAGAATTCTATAAGAATTGTGGTATAACAAGGCAGAATAATAATCCATATACACCTCAATAGAATGGAGTTGAAGAAAGGATGAACATGACGCTAATGGAAGAAGCAAGGTGCATGCTCAGTGGTGCTAGGTTAGGGCAAGAATTCTGGGTAGAGGCAGTGGGTACTACAAGTTACATTGTCAATAGATCACCCTCATTGACGTTGGATGACAAGACTCCACAAGAGGTATGGACTAGTAAGAAACCTTCTCTCACACATATCAAGGTATTTGGATGTGATGCATATGCTCATGTTCCAAAGGAAAACATGAGTAAGCTAGATAATAAGGCTAAAAAGTGTATCTTTATTGGATAAAAAGATGGTCTTAAATTTTATAAGCTTTGGAACCCAAAAACTAAGAAGGTAGTGTATAGCCAAGATGTGGTATTTAGAGAAATGAAGGATGTTGTTAAACAAGAAGTCATACCATGTAAGGAAGAACCGAAGAAAATAGAGTTTGATTTAAAGGATGATGAATCAGACTCTACAAAAGATCAAGAATTAGAAGAAGAAGATCCTCATACTCCAGTATTGAGAAGATCAGTTGAGAAAGAAGGCTACCAAAAAGGTATACTCCATATGATTTCCATTAAAATTTTTCTTTTTCTATTACTGATGATGATCCTAGAACAGTCAGGGAGGTAGTAGATTCAAAGGCTGGAAATCTCTAGAGAAACGCCATGGACAAAAAAATGGAATCCTTGGATAAAAATGAGGCTTGGGATCTAGTGGATTGTCGACTGGAAGAAATCCAATTGGAGGCAAATGGGTATTTACAAAGAAGCTGAATGTATAAGGAAAAGTGGAGAAATACAAAGCTCGATTAGTAGCAAAGGGTTATTCCCAGGTTGAGGGAATTGATTTTGGTGATATTTTTTCTCTTGTTGCCAAGTTAACCTCTATAATATTTTTTTTATTTGTTGTTGTTGCATATGATTTTGAAGTAGAATAGATGGATGTGAGGAAAACATTCCTACATGGGGATCTAGAAGAAGAAATCTATATGAAACATCCAAAAGGATTTGATATGAAGGGAAAGAAGGAGCTGGTATGCAAGATGAAATAGTCCCTGTATGGTTTAAAACAATCACCAAGGATGTGGTATCAAAAATTTGATACTTATATGTTGGGACTTGGTTTCTGAAGAAGCAAAGAGGATCATTGTGTGTATTTTAAATTAATTGGTGATCATTTGATTCATTTGGTATTGTATGTGGATGACATGTTGTTGATAGGAAACAACAAAGAGATTATCTAGGATGTGAAAACTCACTTGTCCTCTAAATTTGACATGAAGGACATCGATGCTTCAAATTTCATTTTGGGCATGGAAATTAATTGAGATCAGAAAAAGAGGAAACTCTCGTTAAATTAGAGAAAATATGTCGAGACAATATTGAAGAGGTTTAATATGTAGGAATGTAAATCAGTCAAGGTTCCTATTCCTGTTGGTGTAAAGTTATCTGCAGATCAGTGTCCCAAGACACGGGAAGAGGAGGAGGAAATGTATCATGTTCCATATGCAAGTGTAGCTGGCAGTTTTATGTATGAAATGGTTTGTACTAGACTGTACATTGCACATGAAGTGGGATTTTTGAGCAGGTATATGTCAAAACCAGGGAAGGAGCATTGGACAATAGTAAAAAGGGTTTTCACTATGGATTATGCTACCAAGGAAGACTAGGATTGGACAGAGTGGTGGGTATACATGGATTTGTGGATGCAGACTAGGCTGGAGATCTGGATCGTAGGAGATCTACATGTGGGTATGTGTTTAACCTGTTTGGAGGAACAATAAGTTGGATGAGGAAAATACAGGCTGTAGTGGCACTTTCAACTACAGAAGTTGAATACATGGAAACCACTCATGCAAGTAAGGAAATAGTATGGTTACAAATATTGTGTTTAGGTATTGGGTTGGTACTACAAGATGTAAGGATAGATTGTGACAGTCAGAGTGAAATTTTTCTAGCGAAGAAATCGACTTATCATTCAAAGACAAAGCATATTGATATTCAATATCACTTTGTGAGAGACATGGTTGAAGAAAATAAAGTATTGTTGATGAAGGTGGACACTTTGAAGAATGTTGCAGATTCATTAACAAAATCTGTGAGCATTGATAAGTTCTCTTGGTGTAGAAGATCCATGGGAATTGATGCCATTGATTGTTGACTATGTAACCTTGTAACCCCCTGTATGCAAAGAAAACAACAAGTGGGAGAATGTTGGGTATGTGTTATATTCTTTGCACGAGTTGTATTGTTTGCATTGTGTTGGGCGTGCTGAGGTTTGGGGGCAGCGCCCATGATAAAAAAAAAATTCCTCAGGAAATGAGTCACATTGTTTCCTCATTTTTCATGTTGCCTTGATTTTGTGTCCATTGTTGGCCAATTTTTTGGGACGTGTTTTTTTTTCCAATGGTTTTCTATTTTCGGTTAAGGAATTAGGGTTGTTGACTAATCTAGGTCATTGGGATAGGGTTTTGGATGCCGCTGGCTCCTATATGTATATTGTATTGTACACAATGTATCACTATGAATGAATATAGAATATGATGGTTTTCCCACTTTGCGGTTCCAGGGGAAAAATCTCTGTGTAATGTTTTTATTTTCCATTGTATATTTTCCATTCTTTTACTGAAAATTTGTTTGTAGTAAATAGTGTACAAGGTTAAAATCTACACCTGAATGCCCCCCGCCACACTTGTGGATGCAAAAGCCTGAGCCATATTTTACCCCTATGGAAAAGGTTTCTTCAACACAACAGGTTGTTGTTGTGCTAATAGCTTATGGGCTTCTGCAATCTGTGGGCACATGTGAGTCAAGTGGTCCTCCATGTAGAGATTACATAGATACTTCGAATTATTCTTCTCCGTTTTCCCCCCGCCAACATTATTGGTAGCCTTTTTATCCCCTTTACCCTTCTTATTTCATTGTTTCTTCTTTCCCTCGGTCTGCTGGTTGGACTTGGGATTTGTCGACTGCACACTGTGTCCATCCAACGTTTGTTTAGGGGGAACAACTAAACTCGGAGTCTGGCTGGTCACAATCTGTTGTATTGACAATTGTTGCAACTGATTCAACAACAGGTTCATGGACTTGCTTTGTGCTGAGACCACATTGTTGTTGGCATGGGGTATAGAATTTTTCTTGGCCTTATTGAGAGTAGACCGTGGTGCATCTGGAAATATCTTGTAGAGCATGCCAGATTGAGAGTAGATCAATTCAAGCTATTGGGCTCTCATAATAGCCTCGTCTTCTGAAAACACCCTGAAATTCTCTATGTCCTTGGATACGTAGGAAACCAAAGACTTCACGAACCACTCAAGCAAGAAAGTAGGAGGGACCTTGACCTTGATCAAGCTCTTTCTTCGCCACCATTCTCGGATATGATCAAAGATATGGTGGGCCTTGGTTTTCTCAAAGTTGGCCAGTGATTCAGTGTCAACATCGTATCTCATAGGTAACTAGAAATGGTTCAAGAAGACCATCGCCAATTTGTTAAAGTAAGAGTACCTCGAGCCATCGAGCTCAATATACCACTTCGCAACACCCCCTATAAGAGTGTGTTGAAAAAGGCGCAATTAGACAGAGTTGGCCTTCAGCGAGTTTGATGAGCAACACAAGTGAAAGGTTGTCACATGATCACCTGGATTTTCGCTAGGCTTGCCCTCAAATTTTGGAATATTCGAAGGAAAATTAGTCGGCATGGGGGGGTAATGTGGATCATGACAAGTTGGTTCGTTTAGTAATCTCGACAAGTTTGGCAGATGTAGAGTTTCCATAAAAGGTATTTTCGGTTGTGAATTATTTACAGGAAAAGAGGGCTCTGGATTTTGACTCGCACCAGGTTGCGAGGAAAGGTCGGATTGTTGGCGATGGTTTTGGTAGAAACCATGGACTTGGAAAGTAAAGGGAAACTACGTATGTTGAGGTGTCATCGGTTGACTCCCGAAATTGGACGACATAGCCTGCGCAAGGATTTCTCCTTGCGTTGTGTTTCAAGGACCTTGGAAGGGGATTCCCCCAGTCGATCCGACGGGCATGGGTACAGAGCCTTTCCCGAGGTTCCATTGAGTATGGAAGGGGTTTCCCCCGATTGAAATCCCTTACGAGGGAAACAAGCCCTGCCAAGTATTCCAAAGACCCTCTGTGGACTAAACTCCAGTCGTCACTCCCTGTGAAGGAATAATACCTTGCACTCAGCCCGATTGGTTGTTGGAAAGCACCATTGAGCGAAGGGGACAGAGGAGGTATATGACCCCCACTATAAGGGATAATAATAAAAGGGACAGTACTGCCCACAGTCGACCCTTGCAAGGGATCGTTTGAGCTCCCTGCCCCCAGACCCATGGTCTGTAAGTTAGAATAAGTAGGATCTGAGTTTTTATCAAAGTTGGGCATCTCATATGAGACAGGAGCGCCTGATGCATTCTGAGTAAATATAACAGTGGTTGAAGTGGTTAAAGGTATCAGACCACTGCCCAAAGTTGAGGGAGTCGAGACAACTATGGTCCTTACTGGCGAAGGTGGGAGAGGAGGTAGGATGCCCCCTGTAGTAGTAGTCATAACAGGAGTATGGGGATTCTCGGACGAAGTAGCAACATTCGCTTCCATTGTCGCTTGTAGAAATAGCTGGCGCTTAGAAGATGTCACCTCAAGAGGGACAATCTGAATCAAGATCGATGCCAACAAGTCGGTGATTAGAGGATTAGCTAGCCTGAAACCTTTAGTTTCAAGGTCAGAAATGGTAGGTTCCTCCGTATTTAGAAAGTCTCCTCTCGAAGCAGGCTCGGGCCCAATTTCCTATGGCCCGGTCACTTCGAATGACCCTTCTTGATCAATTATTCACCTCAACAGTGGCAGAGGTGGCTCCAAAGCAACCAGTAACAGGCCATGAATCCTTCACAACTGATGGAGTTGTTAATCTTTGACTTTGTGAAATGATCAAATGACACAGTAAGGCTGGACTAGCGTACAACATAAAGAACACACTAAAATTTTTACTAAAGATAAATCAAGCAGTCAAATAAATAGTGGGAAGGATGATTACGCTAATCAACACTAGAGAAACTAACCGATCCAAGTACAACTTGAACATGGAAGCACCCACCGAGTATACTCTGCGAAGAGAGATATGACGTCTTCCCTAGGTACCATGGTATACCCTCGCAGTAACTTCTGTAAGTCCATAAAATATGGGCAACTAGGTTTCCATCTCGCAGTTAGTTACCAGGCGAGTACATTCAATAGTCAGGCAGATCGTAATGAGAACGATAAAAAGTCTAAAGCCCTTAAAGGGTATCGAAAGCAATTGGTATGGAAGACAATTGAGGATCTAGAATAGATTCGAGGTCCATGAATCTCTGTTAGAAAATGCAATCGGTATTGTTCCCAAGAAAGACCCTCAATATACAATCCCCACTATGTTTAGTCCGACTTTGGATGGGTTATCTCCTCTTCCTTTCCTCAGACGACCTCATGTTTATCCCCTGTGTTAGAGGGGGGTCCCGACTAACTCTTAGGACACTGGACTTAAAACACTCCCTATCTCAGATTCTAATGTTTTTTTTTAAAGTGGTCTTGAAGAGTTTCCTCTTCACACCTAATTAAAGGCCCTAAAACCCTAAACTAGTTGGTGAATCCTACAAACAAAAAGTCTAATATATTTTAGATTAAGCGTTACTTTTAAGGCTTGATTTACGCAAATGGTGGGGCAGTGAAACTGATGGTGTTATGAGGAGACGAATAAGGAAGATAACTTTAAAGCATTTAAAAGCAAAATATACTTCGAAATTAAAAGAAAATCTTGTAAACAACTCTTTGTAAATTCAACTTTTCTAATTGATACTTCAAGATCTTGTAAATGAAGAAATCCTAAAAATTTCTTTTGTTTGACTAAAAACTACTTATGTTTCAAGATATCGAAAAGAACTTTGAAAATAAGACTCTTTTTCTTTTTGCAAATAACAACCTTGACTACTTTACCAAACTAAAATGCAAGAACATAAATTCTTTTTTGATTTTTCGCACTGCTTTAATAAGAAAATCTGAAGTAAAAACTTTTTGTTCGTTTTTCAAAGAAAGAAATAGGAATAAAGAGAAAACTAAAAACAAGATTGATAAAGACCCCAAACCAACTACAGAACAAAGGTATTCAAACAAGAAACCAAAAGGAGGATCTAAAACTTGACAGCTCGATCTAAACCTTTTAGGGAAAACAAAAGAACCCTAAGGAACAAGTAAACCAAAACTTAAAACCTAGGCTATGGCCAAATATAGAAACTCTGACTGGTTCAAGAAAGTCTCGAGAAGTATGAACTTCAATCAGGAAAGAGGCAAACTCTCTCTTTGTTGAAAAGCACTTTCACGACATGGAGACATGGGTTGTTACATCAACAGTCTGCGTATGTACATGAGATTTCTACTATGTAGAGCACATATGTATGTAGGATGACCCAAAATAGGGTGCATACACCTATGAGACTTTTCAAAAATAAAAATACAAGGCAGAATTACAGGGCAAGGGAAGTTTGTATGCACCTTGCAGGTGACCAGGAACCCTTAAAATACCCAGTAAACTTGATTGAAACTCGAAAGGAAAACAAAAAATCAATCAACAACCTAAAACCTCCCTAAAAACCCTAGAGAGAATCCCCAATATGGTCACCAATTCTGCTAGTGGGAAAATCCCCCTATAACTATATCAAGGTTTAAGATATAGACAGAGCAAATGATCGTCTAAAAGTCAAACTAATTTGTACACTACCCAAAACATACCAAAATGAATTAATAGAAAGAAATAGAAGAGAAGATCGGTAACTGTACCTTTTATCCAATATCTGGTGATGATCTCCTCAAGCTCTGTAGCTTCAAAGGCTGCAAGTCTCCTCCCAAAGCTGACCTGCATCCAAAACTAGGCAAACAAGGGATACCAACATGCTATTTCTATTCATAAATTATGGTTATATATCAAATGTCATATGTAAATCAAAGAGAATACATAAAACATCATGATTTGGGACAGGGAAAAGAGATTCTTTTATTCATTCAAAAAAATTCCATGATTTGGGAATATAGAAAAAAAAGTCCATAAATTGGAACTAGGATGATGATGGACTACTCACTAACAACACGTGCACATGCAACTGAAGGTACAACCAAACAAGTACCTGTCAGATATTTCTTCATCGAGTGAGG
Source organism: Picea mariana (assembly GCA_032191745.1). Lineage (NCBI taxonomy): Eukaryota > Viridiplantae > Streptophyta > Pinopsida > Pinales > Pinaceae > Picea > Picea mariana. The sequence goes on from JASDQU010104076.1 coordinate 362,333, forward strand.
AAATCTTAGGAAAAATAGAGGGAAATGTGACTACATCTAGTAGATATGATAAGCAAACAAGGACCACAGGTGAAAATGTCCGAAGAAAATTTTGTAGACGCATGAAATTTTTTCTTACCGAAGGAGGATCATGCTCTTATGATGATGAGAGCATAGGAGACATAAAGGTTCCACTTAGGTATAAGCATATGGTGAAACAATGGGTACCTAAGGAACTACCTCCTATAGATGCTAACTTCATTGTCAACAATAAGACATATCACATTGCACCATCCTCCCTGCATGGCTTGGGGCTATTTTCCATGGATGGAATAATTGTAAAATACAATATAGTAACTGAATTGATGGATTATGTCAGACCGTGTTACAATTATAACGATTGGATGCAACAGGTCCGATACATGTGAAGTATGTAGAGATATGCACTCGCCGCAAATTATATACAACTAATAAACAAGGATAAAAATAAGGAAGTGACTATCTATATTGATGGAAGGCCTAAATCTTGCGGCAATATCGCAGGGTTTATAAACAACACACGACTCGAGACAACAAACAAACAACCGAATTGCATATATGAGGGACGTGAAGAGAATCGAGTAGTCATGTGTGCAATAAAAAATATAGCTCCCAGGGAAGAGTTATTAGTGGATTACCATTTGAATCGAATAGAAACATGGACAAATAGTGTGCGGGTACTTATGCAACACTTCTTTAAGAAACCTCTACTTATTGCATTATATTTTTTTATTATCTTTACATTGCTGTAAATGTTATCTTTAACATTGGTTTTTTGTTATCGTTAACAATTTTTTAAATATTTGGGGGTTATAATTATATTATAATGTGGAAGGATGATCATGGAAAAGGGCCAGTCACAGAACATGTAAATGATTAACAATTTCCACTTTCATTTTACGTGAATTTTATTATTTGCTTATATAATTTTATTGAAATAACATTGTTTTTGTTGAAATTATATGTAGTCCATAGGCCATGTTGATCATGATTCCGTTGATGAGGAGGGGTTTTATTCATCCCCTGATCCGATGGTATTAATAAAAAAAATATCATTAAATCGAACAAGGAACTTGCTAGCTTCTTAGACTGTCCATATCAAACTCCTGACGACCTAGCAAAGATATATCTCCTTATGTCACAACTTAACACATATAATGTAATAACCATAATTTAAAGTGTTTTTTTTTAATGTACTCATATGTTCAATTATGAAACTTTGTTCTTTAACTTTTACATTATCTCACGATTTTTTTTTCTTTTTTATAAAGAGATTTTTGGAGCGTGTTCAACCCGATGTTGGTAGTAGTGGCACTACAGAGACACTACAGAGTCCTGATGTGGGCGGTCATATAGCTGCTACAGTACTATTTACTTCTCCATGTTCCACACCTAATTTAGATAGGAGCCATGACATGCACCACCAGACACCCACACGTCAGTCAGAGTCTAGAGATGGTGGAAGAGATGAGGCTCATGGTGATGTGGTTGACATTTTTGCATTTCCTCGAGCTAGACGTGTGACAAGAACGGGGACCCTTCCGTGCACATTTTTGGTCGACGATAATGGACTTCCATTAAATCAATCAAGAATTCCAGGTAGTTTTAATTCATATTTTAATCATTTAATGTTGTCCTTCTCATACACAAATCATCTAGATTATTAATTTTAAATTAATGATCATGATCAAGATTATTTTCGGCACGAAATGAGAGCGGAGATGTAATAAATAAATGCACGGAGATATCGCGAATATCCAATAATATAATAGAAATGTATCAGAGATGAAACCATAAACACAGAGATACAGTAATACACAATTTCTATTAATTAAAGAAATGTGTAGAGACTGTAAAACTACAAAGTGAAAGACTCTCTATAATGGTGGTGTCTTATCTCTAAGAAGAGAAGTGACGGTTGCACTCATTCGCAAGAAGATGGTTACAATGAGGCTTTGAAGGCCTTTTTACAATAAAAAGGAATGTCAAAAACCCTAGACATCAAAAAACCTAACCCTAGGAGATGAAGCACCAAAAGTCGTGTGGGCTTCGTTTGGGTAAGTTAGTACATCAACTTCCCGTGGTCATAACTTTTGCATACGATATTCGTTTTAGGTGCATCATAGCCCGTTGGAAATGTATCATCGAGGAGATTCATTTTAGGGGAAATATGGAAGGAAATTCCATATTGTTCATCATTTTCCCAAAAATGTCATTTAGGACCTCAAAATAGCCCCGAAAGTTAAAAACTGCTAAAAATAGTAAATTACCAAAATTGCGAGAAAACTGTTTTGAGCCAGTTGGAAAAGGTGGGTAGCCACCAATATCCACTTGGATCAATCCTCCTTAGTAAGAAATGGTATTCATTGCGTTGAGTGCCTGGGGGAGAGGGAAAATCATTTGCTAAATCTGCATCTTGATGAGTTGCTTACCTTGTTGGAGAAGTTGTGTTGCTTAGCTTATTGAAGGTTGTCACAAACATGTGGCTGGAAGGGTTGGACCTTTTTAACTAGTCTGGCCACATGAGATGCTTGTGTGCAGAAGGAATCTTTACACTTTGCTGCAATATTTTCGACCTGCTTCTATTCGATAAAAGATGCTTGGGCCGAGGCTGTAGTGTTTGCAGTATCCTTTTGTTCACCTTTTGAACAGATTATGAAGAAGATGAATTTTGCAATATGAGATACTACCTTGCGGGATTTTTTAGGTGAAATAGTAGTCAGAACTACCTCTAGTATTTTGTAGAGATGACCCCCTAGAGAAACAATGACACTTCGGGGCCCAGACTCATAAATAAAATGGTGTTTCCACATATATGGTTGGCCCAAGAGAACATCACAAACATCCAATGGGGAAACATCACATAATACCTCATCCTTGAAGGGTTGGATGTCGTATGCCTGTTGACACTGTTGGTTGACACAAATATCTCATCCTTGGCGAAGCCACCCGATGTTGTATGGCTATGGGTGTGGTGTTGTCGACAATCCCAACTGTTTTACAACCTCTGCTAAGATGAATTTCTTCTGGCTTCTGCTATCAACAATAAAATGCAGCGGGGTCCCCTTCACTCACATCTGTGAATGAAAAAGGCACTCCCCCTCTTCAGGATATGTTGGTTCTTCTGTTTGAATTGTTACGGTCACAACAATAACTGTGGGGTCTGTGTCAATGATCTATCCTTTACTAGTATTTTCAAAATCAGATTCTGAATCAGGGTTTGGCTCCTTGTCTTTGATCTCGACCACCAATGACTATTTTGAGTGACATTCATTAGTGTTGTGCCAGGGGATTTTGTGGAAATTGCACCATTTTCCACTGTCCTTCTTTTTCTTCCTGTGACCCTTCTTTTCCTATGGCTTGGACTGGTTTTCGGGAGACTGTTTATTAGGGTTGTCTTTGTCATACTTTGGTTTTTGCATATTTGCAAACCCAAACTCCCATTTGTTCTAGTGCTTAAATTTCTCCTTGATTTTAATAGCATATCGATAAGAAGCACCGAGTGATGAGATGTGCAGAAAATATTTTTCAGTTTGGATGTATCTGTGTAGAGCCCCACGATATTTTAGAACCAAATGTCGTTCGGAGTCTTTGATACCCATCTTGGTGCGCAAGGTATGGAAGGTATTGGTGAACTCCAGAACTTCTTGGCCCCTCTCTTTCCGCAGTGTGTTCCATCTCATGTACTGGTCCTCATAGTTTCCAACATGGTAATACTGTTCCTTTATCGTATCCAAAAAAAAATCCCAAGTGGGATCGGCCCCATATATTCTAGACTCCTCTGTGGAACTTTTCTCCCAGTAAGTTTCCAAACAATGTTTGACATGGGGTATATATTTAAGGAGTGCGAAGGTTATCTTTTCCTTGTCGAAAAAATTATGAACAGAGAAATAACCTTCTAACAGATTTAACCATTTGTCTAGGGCATCCGCATCTATCTGACCTTCAAATATGGGAATATCAAAATTAACTTGTACCTTAAAAGGAGAGGTGCTTCCAAAGTGTTTGTTTGATGAAGATGTGCATGTTGCTATCGGCAAGCGTTGAAGGATGTGGGAAAAATTCTCCATCATTTCGTCCCTCTGTCACGTGAGAGCTTGCTCAATCAACAGATTTATAGGAACAAATGTTCAATCATTTTATTTTCTTCCGCCGTGGAGGGTTTTTTGCGCGTGTAAGAGCGATTGTCTTGAAGAGAGACAAGATCGAGACCCAACTTGCTATACTTGGACCTCGTCGGGGACATGCATTGAAAAAATGATCAAAAGAAGCCAGCTCTGATACCATTGATCTGGATTATTTTCGACACGAAATGAGAGCGGAGATATAATAAATAAATGCGTGAAGATATCGTAGATATCCAATGATATAACATAAATGTATCAGATATGCAACCATAAACACAAAGATACAATAATAAACGATTTCTATTAATGAAATAAATGTATAGAGACTATTAAAAATATAGAGTGAAAGACTCGCTAGAATGGTGGAAGCTTATATCTGAGAAGAGATGTGACGACTGTGCTCATTCGCAAGAAGATGGTTACAATGAGGCTCTGAAGGCCTTTTTACAATAAACAAAAATGTAAAAAACCATAGACATCCAAAAACCTAACCCTAGGAGATGAAGCGCCAAAAGTCATGTGGGCCCCATTTGCGTAAGTTAGTACATCAACTTCCTGGGATCGTAACTTTTGCATGTGATCTCTGTTTTAGGCACATGATAGCCCGTTGGAAAGGTATTGTCAAGGAGACTCATTTTGGCAGAAATATTGAAGGAACTTCCATATTTCTCCCCATTTTCCCAAAAATGTCATTTAGGGCCTCAAAATAGCCCCAGAAGTTAAAAACTTCTAAAAATAGTAAATTACCAAAATTGTGGGAAAATTGTTTTGAGCCAGTTGGAAAAGGTGGGTGGCCACCGATATCCACTTGGATCAAATCATATATTTTTATGTGTAGGAAACGACCATTTTTATAGGCACCTAGAGAGCAAGGCCTTGTTGATTTTTGGGGAAACCTTACGCATGAGGTGGAATTTCCAGATTCCAACCTCAAAAAGGAACTTATGGATTATCTTGAGGGCCTCTTTGGAGTAGACACGTTCAATAAAAAAATGGTCACCTTTGCAGCGAGAGAATATTTAAAATATACGTAGGATGTTTATAGATGAAGCTTGGCAGGAAATCCTAGGTATGAGCATCCTCCCTCAATTCGAGAGAGGGAGTGGAAGGTGATCATTGATGATGCAAATGAGAAGATTTTGAAAAATTCAAGAGATCAAATAACCAGTACACCAAGGTAAATTACAATGTTTTGATTTCAATACCAGCTTGATTTTTCTTTATATCTAAATAAAAGTGTGGTTATATATAACATACCTTAAAATTTTGATGATAGGTTGCTTAACACTTCGAAGGTAACCAAAGCAAGGATTGCCAAACATGGCCAACACAAGCTAGGTCAGGGCGGCTACTTGAGTTTACAGTCACGAATCGTAAGTACCCAAACATATTAAGAATATTATTTGTATTGCCTTACAACTTTCAGGTAATTGCAGCCAAAAACATTAAAAAACCATACCCTTATGTAATGCAAGGAGACGACTTCGGAACTGAAACCACGGAGGAAGACCTCCAACTTGGTTACAAGTACAGTTATAAAGCCATGGTTGATCATAGGAAAATCATGGGGAAGACCCCAAGATCCAATTTGCGGGATAAGGTAAACAAAAATCAGTCCACATTAACCTTTCATTACTTATAAAATACGTAAATGTTTGATATCATCCATAATTTAATGTCTTACATTGTTTTAATCAGGGGAGCAACACTATCAACGAAATCATTAGTACTGGAAAACAAAGGGTTGATAGTGAAATGTAGCCAGAAGATCATGGTGCTCCCCAACAACCCCATCCCAGTGAGGTGCATCCCCAAGATGTTCTTGTGACTGAGGCCCATGATGGTAAAATGGCTATATATTAATAATATACTTAATAATTCAATACTTATAAATTTTGTACTTACAAATTTTGACGTTTAAATGGCAAAGAATGTCATAGTTGATCCTCCTCGACCTGAAGATCAGGTGAACAGGCTGACAACCATTCCAACGGTGTCGACTAGAGGACCAGGTAAATAATTACATTGCAGAGTTTTTTTTTTAATATTAATGAACTATTTCAATGATATTCAAAAATTGGCCATATAAATTTAATATTTTTGGTTTCTGTAGATGATGACCCCTCACAGCAGCATCCACGCCATGGGTATGATACCAGATGTACTCGATGTGAAAGGACTGAAACAACATCAGCTATTGAAGAGCACCCAGTAAACGAAGACATGGAGATGGATGAATTACTTAAGACATGGAAAGGACAAACGAATACTAAAAGAAATTCATGATGTGTCATAATTTTATAAGACAGTTAGATGTACATTATATGGTTGAACATGTAATGATGCATATAATGCATTGACATTATGGGTACTTTTTCATCTGGTAATATACACAAGGCTATTTCTATGACTTGTATATATCTGTGAATGTGATTTTGTTATGCACTTAATGATAATTTGAGCTTCTCTTTAAAGACTTGGTATATATTGATTCAATACTCCTTGGTTATATTGGTTCTACTGGCCTTGACATACAATTTCCGCATCAATTTGTGACTCCATGGATATCATCCTAGCGATTTGAAAGCATTGGTAAACGTGAAATTTAAGATATTGAATTGTTCAAGTTTGGATTTAAATTTACATGATTGTTTGTTTATGGGTTTCAAGAGTTCCAAACTTGTATCTCTTTGTCTTTTAAGAATGGAAATCTCTTTGTATTTTAAGATATAACATGAGAATCCAAGAAAGACCTGGTGCCTTGAGCTTGGGCTATGGAATCTAGGCAACAAATAGAACTTGAATATGCAATATGCAACTTCCAAAATCTTGTGACATGATATATGCAACTTTGAAAATCTTGTGACTTGTGACATGTGGCAACCATATTTTCCAAGCAATGTGCAAACTTTAAACTTGGTGGAACATGCAAAAATAATTTTTTGGGAAGATTCTTTAATAAGTTTTAAGGATTAAACATGAGGGGTTGGAAATGGCCATGTCAAACATTTTATAAAAAAAATTCAGAGCATTACCCTTCTTTTGATTGTGTCTCACATGACAAAGAAACCAAATCACATTACCATTGTCAATTTATATGTGGAGGGTTATTGAAGATTTCAAGACTTTCTTCATATTTTCCTACTTTAATCCTCTCATGGTCATTGTTAGCGCCAATTCTTGTCATGGGAAGAGGGGTACTCAGGTCAAGGGTTTGCATAAGAATCACCCAAGAAAAACATGCACAAAGGTCCATTTCAGCCTTAAAATCAAGCGAGCGGGCAAAAATAAATTTACAGCGGCGAGGATCCATCAATGGGGTAGATCGACGGCTATCGAGAAACAAGGGGCCATGGAATTGCCCAATGTTTAACGCTATGGATTTCCCCAACTGGTCAAAGTCACGATTGAACCTAATTCGTCTGATCTAGTGGGGATGGGTGGTAACTGATTACGTGATCCCAAGAGTTGGCATTTCGGGGATCACGAGTTGGGAGGATAGGGTTCTCCCTTGGGTTTCAAACCCTGAAATGTGAAATGCTAAGAGCCTTTGGAGTTGGGCCCACAATACTAGTGCCAGGTTGGGCCCAAGAGTGGAGGTAGCACCCTTTTTCCATCAAAGTCATCTCAGTCCTCGAGGAAGTGTGGCGAAAGATCCAGGCTAGGTGGGGGTCTCGCATCAAAGAAGATCTGGGTCGTCTGGCCTCAGGGCTATGTGGAGTGCAATTGAGTCTGGCCTCCATTTCATCTACCAGGACTTTGAAGGGAAAGGGGTCTCCCCTCCCCATTGCATTGGGAATCGCTGATATGCGAAATGTGAAAGCGCCCCTGGGGGTCGAGCCCAAGGTCATAGCCCTAGGATCATATGGAGTGGATCCAAGGTGGATAAGGGATGTAGGGCTAGGGTTGTCCAATGGGAAAAGGATCCTATCTGTCAGCTAGATCCATCGTCGATTTGGGCAGAGAGTTTTCATGGTTCTGGGCCCCGGGAATTTTGATGTCAAGGGAGGTGAGATATCCCAGGAAGAAAGCCCCAAAAGCACCTTAATAGATTCAGGCCCACAGTCACAACCCTGATTCCCATGGAGGGAGATAGCCCCTGGAGTGTGATCGTCCCCTGTACATGAGGTCTCAGCCACTACCATGAAGAGAGAAATTAATAAATATTGAGCAGGTTGTTGAAACCTCTGCTCAAGCGATGAATGAAAGGTGTGTGTGTGGGGGGGAGGGGTCTAAAAGAAATCAACCTGTGGTACTCCTGTGTGTAGGTCCCTTTGCAAGATCCATGCTGAGTTAAGTTGGCGTCTGACGAGCAGGTTCCAACAATTTTTTACTGAAGAGATGCAACGCCCTAAGGCTCGAGGACACTCCTGCTGAGGAGGGCGATTTTTCTGAGTTTATATGGGGAATTTTGTAATTTTGAAATAGGGGGATGGTAGAGAAGAGCTCCCAATTTTGTAATTATTGTGATTCCATAGCTGTTCTCTGGTTATGTAATTGATTTGAGACTATCAAATTAATAGAAGTCAGTTTATTTCCATCTCTTTGTAACACTTTGTTAAGACACTCAAAATTGGAAGATCCAGTCGAGGGTTGTGACATTGTAAGATGATGGAGGTTGGATTAATGCAATGTTTTCACCAATTTTTAATCCGTTTTCTCTGTTATCTTATTCCCTCTTACACTGAATGGATTGGAATTGGAGGATCCAGTCAAGTTGTTGCAGTTGCAGGATGATGGAGGTTTGATCATATTGCAGCTGTAACTATGCCCTCAATAGGCATATTTTAGTGTCTGAGCTTGGGCTCAAGAGTGCTTTTGAGCTCAGGTTTTCTTCTTTGAGATGTTGGAAGGACTGATGCCCAAAGCAGTCTCATTCACCTTTCTCATAAGTCTTCCCTCTGCTCTCTCTTTAACTCAATTTCCTGACTGAAGTAAGTTGTGGCCCTCACTTCCCTGTACATTTCCTATTCAGTTCTTTGTTGAAAATCATTCAAGTTCTAAGTCTACACCCATTTTACCCTCTGTAAACCAACCTATGACATCAAACTCTAATGGGTATCAGGCTTGCCCTCATCACAATCTGAGGACAACTTCTGCTGCTAACATTTCTAGCGCTGTTGTCAGGGACGAAATTGAAACTTTTTCTTGGGATTGAACGAAAAAGATTACTGGTTCTAAGGGTGCATCAGAACCTAGTACATCGAATATTACAACTATGAACTTGGGGACTCCACTGTGGTGACTCCAACGTTTCCACTTCAATGTTTCAGTTGTGGCTACTTTTAGTACATCTGAAAGATGAGCCAGAGGAGCTTTCTTGAGAAGGTTTTCAGTAGCTGCTTTCTCAGCTTGAGAAGTTCCCTGGGGTAACAAAAACGATCAGATCTAGCCTTTGATGGTGAACAAAGACCAGAAACATTTAAATTTGTGCATATTTCACTTGCCGACTCCATGGTTGAAGAATCAATTAGTGACTCCACTGGTTCGAAATGGAAAAAATCTTGGCTCAAAGGTTTTCTCCCTTTAATTTTTCTATTGTTCCTGGTTTTCCTAATGTTGTCCCTACTGTTGATGACTGGGGTGATTATTTTCCCATATTTAGAGAGCATAGAGAGGACAACCCTGCTCAACATCTCAGTGAGTTTCAGAACTCATGCACCAGTGGGAGATACATCATGAGGATGTATTAATGAATATGTTCATGTTCTCATTAGCAAGGGATGCTTGTGAGTGGTATCATTTGTTATCCCCTGCTAGCATTTCTTCCCTGGGAGAATTTCACACAACCTTCAGCAGACACTGTCAAAGGTATTATTCCTCTAAGTTAATATGCAAGGAATGTGAAGGCCATGATCAAGATATGGTTGTATCAGATGAAGGATGTGGGGATGAGGACCATGAGGAGGGTGAGGATGCTCTAAGTGAGCTGATGGAGCTGGAAAAATCTCTTTCTGCAGAGATATAGGAATTAAATGCATATCGTGACTGCTGCCTTCTTGAGGAAAGCACAGAGGATTTTCCAGTTCTCGAAGAAGATTCTCTTGGAATCCCTACCAATGATGGTAATATTGAAGATTTCATAGCTGTAGAGGCATTAGTTTCTGCCCCTGATGAGCTTGTTATCTTGCATTTAAAGGAAGAATCCATTGTGGAAGAGGATTCCTCTCTTTTCCTTCGTAAGATTTCCCACCACATGTTTTCACCTGAGATTGAAATGAAGGATCAAGAGGTCACCCCTGATGAGTATTGGGATGAAGAGCAGCAGAGCCCTATAATACATTTTGATAGCTTAGGGAGAAACCAACCTGTGTATGAAAACTATGAATCAGATTCTAAGCTAGATATACATGAGTTCCAAGAATAGACAACAAATCTTTATCCTCTATTCATTGACGAAAATTATCAGGAGGAAATCAATCTTCCTTGGTTTGCAGTAATCAGTGAGTAGTATGATTAAGAGAAGAAATTTCCCACGTGTCCTGTTTATGATGTTTATGATGATTATGAATCTGAACCTTGGGAGAGCCAAGAAGAAGAATCAGAGGAGCAACAGGAGGAGTAGTTTATCTCCTATTCAGAGTAAGTTAGAGAGAATCCATTGCCTGAGAACAGTCAGCCTGCATCAACTTCTCATCCACCTGTGCCTACTAGATATATTCGACCTTGTGTGAGAAGTTGTGTAGAAGAGAAATCTTCCTGTTACAAATCTTCCAGAATCTGCCACTCATTCTATGAGCCTATCAAGAAATACATGGGGTTGTATTTCCTTCATATTTTGAAGCCGCCCAGATTTATCCTGACCTCAGCATTAGGAGTAAATATGAAGGATGTAACCATTCTACTGTCATAGTTGCATCAGCTACTAGTGATCACCAACAGAGTAAAGGAGCTTCAAGTTAGGAAGTTACTTGAATGGCTATGGTGGAAATTTTTTTTCACCTAGCCCCATGTACAAAGTATATTAGTTTAGGATTGTACATAAATAATCTCCTTGGAGCATTTGTTTTTGTTTGTTTTTACTTTTCATCCTATATTTTCAGTAGGGTGTTTTGAGCTCAACTCCATAGCCCAACAGAAGGCGACTGGAACTACAAAGGAGATTTGAGAGCATCATAAGAACGACTCTATCCCCCATGGAGCCTAATGTTAGTGCCAATTATTTTCATGGGAAGAGGGGTACCCAGGTCCATGGTCTGGATAAGAAGCACTCGAGCGTAGCACGCATAAAAGTCCATTTCGGTCTTAAAATCAAGCGAGCGGGCAAAAATAATTTTTTAGCGGCGAGGATCCATCAACGGAGTAGATCGATGGCTATCGAGAAACGAGGGGCCATAGATTTGCCTAATGTTTAATGCTGGGGCTTTCCCTAGCTGGTCAAAGTCACGATTGAACCTGATTCATCTGATCCAGTGGGGACGAGTGCTAGCTGATTGCGTGATCCTGGGAGTCGGCATTTCAGGGATCGTGAGTTGGGAGGACAGGGTTCTCCCTTGGGTTTAAAACCCCAAAATGAGAAATGATAAGTGCCTTTGGAGTTGGTCCCATGGTCCTAGTGGCAGGTTGGGCCCAGGAGTGGAGGTAGCACCCTTTTGCAGTCAAATTCATCTTAGTCGTCCGATCCAGCAAGGACGCGTGGCGAAAGATCCATGCTAGGTGGGGGTTTCGCATCAAAGAATATCTGGGTCATTCGACCTTGGGGCTACATGGCGTGTGATTGAGTCCGATCGCCATTTTGGCTACCAGGACTTTGAAGGGCAAGGGGTTGCTCCTCCCCATTGCATTGTGACATAGGTGCGCCCACTAGGGCACGTCCGCTCACAGGACCTCTTTCTTTCTCGGCCCGAAGAACTGAAAAACTCTTATAATTCCCTATCGGGAATTTTCCACACCCACAGTAGCTCTCCAAAAGACCTCCCTTTACGATCGGGAAATCAATGCTGACTTTTTCCTGTTATCGGGGTTCCTTCTATCGGGATCATGACACCCGTGATGTTCAAACAACTTGGATCACCGATCCCCGATCTCCAATGCGCTCCTTTGCCGCTTTAGCCCCACCTGGCTAGGCTCCTGGTCCTCTTGACCTCTCCTTATACGACCACAGTCATATACCTCATCAGAATTTCAAACTTTCCGATGTCAAAATACAATTGTCCTCAGGACTCATGATTCCTTGAATCCCGACGCGCCCTTTACGCGTTAGCCCTCCTAGCTATAGACTTTGGCCCATATGACCATTAACCCGTGACCACAATCTTTCCCCGTTAGGACTACGGGGTTTCTAATTTCAAAATACACTTGCTCGCGGGATTCCCGATTCCTCAAACCCCAATTCTCCATCAAGTTGACAACTGGCTTCCACTACGGCACCTGTCCTCTTCGCTATGGCCTGTGGCCCACACTCCTTTGACGATCGGGAAATCACATTTTGGAGTTTCGCGATCCCTCCTACTATGAATTTCTCGTCACCGAGAATCCTGATACGCCGATCCTCGATGGATGTGAGAACTGACTCTCCATGTCACTGTCCACTCATCGCTCTATTGGACATCACGAGATCGCGATTCCTGATGCAATGATTTCTTTGTCCCCGGAGTTCACGAAGTGCCGAACCATGACTCCTCTTGGATCTTCTGACGGGTGTCCACCTTGAAATCTAGAGCTATGATTCCGTTGGTTTTTCGAGACTCGAAAGGTCTCAAGTTTCTCGACTTCCAAACACTGATGCCTCCAATATCCCGATGCCTCCCCGGGACTTTCCTCTGCTCACTAGGGCTTAAACCCGGTGCAACTCATGCCAAATCTGATAGTTGATGGGGAATCAACTGCTGATACAACGACTCACAATCTTTCGAGCTCGAACTCTAGATGTGACCGTAACCTCCTCGCTACTCTATTGAATCTGACGACTGGCGGGATTTTCACGAGTTCCCTCCACAAGATCTTGACCGTCACTTCTCCTCCTTGAGGTCCTCTGCGCTCACTCGTCCTCCTGCGTGCAATCCTGCAACACTTCTTACAAGCTCCCAATCACCAATTTCTTCACGATGTCCTTCAACAACTTTGAAGGCTTTATCCCTCTTGAGCTTTATCACGACTTCGAGTCTCAAAAGAGGGTCTTTGAATGCACTCCTTGCGGCAACCTGCAAACACTTCAAGTGTTTGGCTTTCCTTGACTCTGCACATGCCTACAGCAGCAGTTGGCTAAAGCTTCTGCTTAGATTCACAACTGAGACTTCCTTCTACCTGTTCACTCCTTGCACAGTTCCAGCAACCCAATTTCACTTCTAGGTGAATATGAAGAAGGGTTAAACTACCTGAGCCTCCATCAATGCACTCCTTGCGGATGGTTTTCGACTGCACTCCTTGCAGGAATCTTCGCTCACATAGAAAAACAATTTAAACTCATTCCCCCTTTCCTTCAGATTTCAAACTCAACCATGAAATCATATGCACAGCATATCAAAGCAAATGCATAACAGGAAAACAAGCATTCATGAGCATATTATCAACACACACACACAGAGAAAACATAAAACCATGAATCTGAATCAATTCCTTCTATTAATTCAAGATCTGTACATGGATGTTCTTCTATAGCTCTATGTTGCTCTACTATGCTCTTCCTGCTCACTAATGTTACAATGTACAATGAGGGTGTCTATATCCGTTTTCCCTCCTGCGCTCTAAAACTGTCTAATCTAAGAATTCAATTCTATCTACCTGCATTAACTAATTTAAATGCCTCCTATCTACTAAGGATAAGAGCGGATCACTCAAGGTCCAATACAATGCATAAGTATGCCTCTTCTTAACTATCACATTTAAGTTTGGCGCATCCATTCTTCAAAAGTTTAAACAATTTGACATATGCTCAAAATGTGTGGCGCTTGCCCCCACGTGCACTTGATGTTGACGATGCTCCTGCATCATACTCCCTTTCTTGAAAATTTTCATGGGCTCCTGCCCATGAGCTCTTGCATGGTGTATCCATGCTTCTGAATCTCTGCTTAAGTCTCCCAGTTGGCATCTTCCACTGGATGGCCATTCCATTTGACCAAATACTCATAGTACTCTCTCCTCCTGGTCTTCTTACTGACTCTCTTGTCTAATATGTTCTCCATCTGCGACTTCTCTGCAATCGACATCTGTTTCTGCCACTGAACCCCTGGTTGTTCACCTTCCGTTCCTGCTTCCTTAGCTTTATATGGGTATAAATCTGAGACGTTGAATGTCGGAGATATTTCGATCCCATCGGGTAACTCAATCTCATAAGCATTCTCTCCAATTTTCTTCAAGACCTTACATGGCCCAATTTTCTTCATTTTTAATTTATTGTATGTTCCCCTCGGGAACCTTTATTTCCTCAAGTGCGCTAAAACTAATTCACCAAACTCGAACTGAAGTTGTCTCTTCCACTGGTCGGCTCTGCGCTTATATTCGTGACTTGAATCCAGCAGTCGCTGCTTCACCTGGCCATGAAGTTCTTTCATCGCCTCTGCGAATTCTTCTGCACTAGTGCTCCTAGTTGTAGTCATTTTCGAATCCCTTAATTCAGAAACTCCTCTCGGCTGTGTGCCATACACAATCTAAAATGGACTTTTACCTGTGCTCCTGTTCACTGAGTCGTTATACGCAAACTCTGCTTGCAGCAATATATTGTCGCACTGGCTGTGGTGCTCTGTCACCAAGCTTCTCAGCAAGTCTCCCAGACTTCTGTTCACCACTTCTGTTTCTCCATCCATCTGAGGATAATAAGCAGAACTAAACATCAAGTTAGTCCCCAGCTTCTTCCATAATGTCCTCCAGAAATGTCCCACGAACTTTGTATCTCTATCCGAAACTATACTTCTGGGTAAGTCGTGAAGTCGAACGACTTCTTTGAAAAACAGGTTCGCGATGTGCGTCGCGTCACTGGTTTTCTGACATGGGATAAAATGTGCCATCTTGGAAAATCTATCCACTACCATAAAGATCGAATCAAATCCTCTTTGCGTCCTTGGAAATCCCAATATGAAATCCATGCTAATTTCATCCCACGGCCTCTTAGGTATGGGAAATGGTTGATAAAAACCCGCATTCTGCTTCCTTCCTTTTGAATGCTGGAAAATCCTGCATCTATCTACAAACCTCCTGACTTCTGACCGCATCCCTGGACAAAAGTATGATTCTCTCAGCTTTGCAAATGTTTTATCATGACCAAAGTGTCTGACCAATCCTCCACTGTGTTTCTCCTTCAGTAGATTCTCCCTCATGGAGCCATTTGGTATACATAGCTGATTGCCCTTAAACAACAACCCTTCTTGGATCATGTACTCGATCCACTAGCTTCTATCCCTGAGAACTGGATTCTCAGCTACTTCATACACTTCCTTAAAGTCTAGATCATCTGCATACATGTCTCTGAGATCATCAAAACCTAACGTCTTGACTCTGAACTCTTGCAACAGCAAACACTTCCTGCTCAAAGCATCAACAACTTTGTTAGCAGTACCAGAAATATGTTTAATTACAAAAGTGAAATTCTGCATGTATTCGACCCACTTAACATGCCTCTGATTCAACTTCTTCTGATGAGTCACAAATTGTAATGCATGGTTATCACTATATAAAACAAATTCCTTTGGAATCAAATAGTGCCTCCATTTCTTCAATGCCTGTATGATGGCATAGAATTCCTTATCATACGTGGAGTAATTTTCTTTTGCCTCATTCAGCTTTTCGCTGAAATATGCAATCGGTCTGTCATCTTGACTTAAGAGCGCTCCTATGGCAAACCCGCTTGCATCACATTTTAGCTGAAATGTCTTTTGAAAATCCGGCAACACCAGAATTGGTTGTTCCGTAATCTTCCGTTTCAACAAATTGAAACTCTTCTCAGCCTCTTCAGTCCAGTGAAAAGATTTATGTCTTTTCTTCACTGTATCCATCATTGCTGCGCTAATTCCACTAAAATTCCTGATGAACTTTCGGTAGAAACTAGCCAATCCATGAAAACTTCTCACCTCAAATATGTTCCTCGGTGATGGCCAATTCTTAATTACCTCCACCTTATCTGGATCCATCCTCAACTCATTTGCCGAAATAACAAATCCCAAATAAATGAGTTCTATCTTCATGAATGAGGACTTCTTCATGTTTATCAATAGCTTCTCTTGTTGTAATCTCTTCATCACAATGGCTAAATGATTCAAATGTTCATCCTTCGTTTTACTGAAAACCAGTATATCATCCAGATATACGATAACAAATTTTCCGATGAAATCCTTTAGGACTTCATTCATCAACCTCATAAAGGTGCTCGGCGCATTTTTTAAGCCAAATGGAATAACAAGCCATTCATACAAACCTTCGTTTGTCTTGAATGTTGTTTTCCATTCATCACCTTCTCTAATGCGGATCTGGTGATATCCACTCTTCAAATCAATCTTTGAAAAAAAAATTGCTTCACTTAAGCAATCCATCAAATCATCCATTCTTGGCAATGGAAATCTATACCTAATAGTTATCTTGTTAATCGCCCTTGAATCAGTGCACATCCTCCAGCCTCCGTCTTTCTTTGGACTGAGTACTGTCGGAACAACACACGGACTCAAGCTTTCCCTGACCAAACCTTTGTCCAACAACTCCTGGACCTGTCTTTTAACCTCTTCATTCTCCTGCAGCGTCAATCTGTATGCGGCTTTGTTTGGTAAACTGGCCCCTGGTATGAGTTCAATGCGATGACTCACACTTCTCATCGGTGGCAACGAATGAGGTAATTCGTCCACTACTATATCAGCGAACTCTTCCAACAGTCCCTGAACTTCTTCCGGCAAATCGTCCACTCTTGTGCTAGTCAGGACAATATTAGGTTTTCTGATCACAAAGAATTGTGGTTCCTCCTTCTTCTTAACCTCCGTAAGAAGTTCCTTCCCACTCATGAGAAGTACAGTGTTACTCACTTCCGGCTTCACTTCCTTATCCTCAATCAGATGCAACATATGAGTTCTCCCATTCTTCTTTAGGGTATATGTATTCATCTTCCCATTATGAATCACATTTCTATCATATTTCCATGGTCTACCCAGCAATAGATGACAAATATCCATAGGAATGACATCACAGAGTATTTTATCATTATACCCTCCTATTTTGAATTCAACTAAACACTGTTTAGTGACATTTACCTGAAGTCCCTTCTGTAGCCATGAAACTTTATATGGACTCGGGTGATCAGTCGTCTCCAGCTCCAGTTTCTCCACCATCTCAGTTGAAACGAGATTATCCGTGCTACCACTGTCCACAATGACCTTGCATACTCTGTCCTTGGTCTTGCAAGCTGTTCTGAAAAGTTTGGTCCTTTGGACTAAACTTTCCACTTCTTTTTTTGGTGTCAAAAGGACCTTCCGCATCACCAACGATCTTTCGCCTTCAGCGTATTCTGCCTCAACATCTCGCCTCTGTGCCTCGGCGATGTGAGTCTCTCCTCCATCCTTCTTTTTATCTGGACACTCAAATGACCTATGACCTTTCTTTCCACATGTGAAGCATGTGATTACTCCACCTCTTCCTCTTCCTCTACCTCTGGTACGAGGAAACATATCGTTATCAGCATATCCTCCTCTCTGCTCAGTATGTTGCCCTCTCTTCTCAGCATGTTTCCCTCGCTGTGAACTTCCACCTCTCTCGGTTCTAGCCTGAGGCTTTTTCCAGTCGTCCTTGGGCTTCTGGTATTTATCTTGGGCAACCGATTTGCCTTTGGGCTGACTCCTACCTCGGCCTCGCTGACCTTGCTTACGAATCAGCTTCTCTTCAGCTTTCAAAGCCATTTGATAAGCATCTTCCACCATTCAGATGGTTTCCATACTCATCTCATCCTGGATATCATATCTCAGGCCATTCATATACCTGGCCACTTTCTCGTCATTGCTTTCGTGATGACCTGCCCTGATATTCAACCTGTAAAATTCCTCAGTATACTCTTTTACTATCATAAGCTTCTATCTCAGGTTCTGCATCCTCCTGAACAGAGTGATTTGATAATCTATGGGAATGAATTTTTCCTTCATTTTTGCAATCATCCTATCCCAGCTCTTAATTTTTTTCTTACCTTGGCAATGCCTATCAGCTTGCAGTTCATCCCACCACAAGGCTGCATGTCCTTTTAATCTTGTGACGGCATGCCTGACTTTCTTGTCCTCTTCAATATCTTCATAGTCGAAGTAAGTGTCTAGAGCTCTAATCCAATCTAGAATCTCTTCTACATCCAAATTTCCCTCATAAACTGGAATGTCCATCTTCACCTTTGTACTCATTCTTGCAACAACTTTAAGTAAGCGCTCACTTGCTGCATCTTCTGTGGGTATTTATTCTTCTCCATGTCCAACATCCTCTTCATTTTCAGATTCACTGATATCTCCTACATCAGCTTTGCGCCTTTGTGATGTCTCCATGTCCTCCATTCTGGCACAAAGATTTCACATTTCTCTCTCCATGTTTGGATTCTGCACTTGCCTACCTCTTTCTCTGGACATTTCCCTTTCCTCCTCTGGACCGGTTGATTGTCTATCCCTTCTCCTTGGCGGCATGGTGAAATTCTCCTTCCCTTCTCTACTATAGAAAGAAAAGACTCCTTCTTGTGCTCTGATACCACTTGACGCAGGCGCGCCCACTAGGGCACGTCCGCTCACAAGACCTCTTTCTTTCTCAGCCCGAAGAACTGAAAAGCTCTTCTAATTCCCTATCAGGAATTTTCCACACCCACAGTAGCTCTCCAAAAGACCTCCCTTTACGATCGGGAAATCAATGCTGACTTTTTCCTGTTATCGGGGTTCCTTCTATCGGGATCCTGACACCCATGATGTTCAAACAACTTGGATCACCGATCCCCAATCTCCGATGTGCTCCTTTTTCACTTTAGCCCCACCTGGCTAGGCTCCTGGTCCTCGTGACCTCTCCTTATACGACTGCAGTCATATACCTCATCGAAATTTTAGACTTTTCGATGTCAAAATACAATTGTCCTTAGGACTCGTGATTCCTTGAATCCCAACGCACCCTTTATGTGTTAGCCCTCCTGGCTATAGAATTTGGCCCATATGACCATTAACCCATGACTGCAATCTTTCCCCATCGGGACTACGGGGTTTCTAATGTCAAAATACACTTGCCCGCGGGATTCCCGATTCCTCAAACCCCGATTCTCCATCACACTGACAACTGGATTCCACTACGACACTTGTCCTCCTCGCTATGGCCTGTGGCCCACACTCCTTTGACGATCGGGAAATCACGTTTTGAAGTTTCGTGATCCCTCCTGCTATGAATTTCTCTTCACAGAGAATCCCGATACGCCGATCCCCGATGCACGTGAGAACTGACTCTCCACGTCATCGTCAACTCATCGCTCTATTGGACATCGCGAGATCATGATTCCTGATGCAATGATTTCTTTGTCCCCGGAGTTCACGAAGTGTCGAATCCCGACTCCTCTTGGATCTTCTGATGCGTGTCCACCCTGAAATCCATGGCTATGATTTCGTCGGTGTTTCGAGACTTGAAAGGTCTCGAGTTTCTCGACTTCCAAACACCGATGCCTCCAATATCCCGATGCCTCCCCGGAACTTTCCTCTACTCACTAGGGCTTAACCCCGGTGCAACTCATGCCAAATCTGACAGTTGACGAGGAATTAACTGCTGATCCAATGGCTCACAATCTTTCGATCTTGAACTCTCGATGTGACCATAACCTCCTCGCTACTCTGTCGAATCTGACGGCTGGCAGGATTTTCATGAGTTCCCTCCACAAGATCTTGACCGTCACTTCTCCTCCTTGAGGATTTCTTGAAATAACCAAGTGTTCCTCTGCGCTCACTCGTCCTCCTACGTGCAATCCTACAACACTTCTTACAAGCTCCCAATCACCAATTTCTTCACGATGTCCTTCAACAACTTCGAAGGCTTTATCCCTCTTGAGCTTTCTCACAACTTCGAGCCTCAAAAGAGGGTCTTTGTACGCACTCCTTGCGGCAACCTGCAAACACTTCAAGTGTTTGGCTTTCCTTGACTCTACACACGCCTGCAGCTTCAAGGATTCACAACTTCTGCTCAGATTCACAACTCAGACTTCCTTCTACCTGTGCACTCCTTGCACAGTTCCAACAACCCAATTTCACTTCTGGGTGAATAAGAACAAGGGATAAACTACCCGAGCCTCCATCAACGCACTCCTTGCGGATGGTTTTCGACTGCACTCCTTGCAGGAATCTTCGCTCACATAGAAAAACAATTTAAACTCATTCCTCCTTTCCTTCAGATTTCAAACTCAACCATGAAATCATATGCACAGCATATCAAAGCAAATGCATAACAGGAAAACAAACATTCCTGAGCATATTATCAACACACACACACACAGAAAACATAAAACCATGAATTTGAATCAATTCCTTCTATTAATTCAAGATCTGTACATGGATGTTCTTCTACAGCTCTCTGCTGCTCTACTATGCTCTTCCTGCTCACTAATGTTACATTGTACAATGAGGGTGTCTATATCCGTTTTCCCTCCTGCACTCTAAAACTGTCTAATCTAAGAATTCAATTCTATCTACCTGCATTAACTAATTTAAATGCCTCCTATCTACTAAGGACGAGAGCGGATCGCTCAAGGTCCAATACAATGCATAAGTACGCCTCTTCTTAAATATCACATTTAAGTTTGGCGCATCCATTCTTTAAAAGTTTAAACAATTTGACATATGCTCAAAATGTGTGGCACTTGCCCCCATGCTCGCTTGATGTTGACAATGCTCCTGCATCACATTGGGAATTGTCGATATGAGAAATGCGAAAGCCCCCCCAGGGGTCCAGCCTAAGGTCATAGCCCCAGGATCATGTGGAGTGGAGCCAAAGCAGATAAGGGATGTAGAGCCAGGGTTGTCCAATAGAAAAAGGATCATGGTTGTCAACTAGCTCCACCGTCGATTTGGGCAGAGAGTTTTCGTGGTTCTGGGCCCCGGGAATTTTGAAGTCAAGGGAGGTGAGATATCCCAGGAAGAAATCCCCGAAAGCACCTTAATAGATTCGGGCCCACGGTCACAACTCTAGGTCCCATGGAGGGAGCTATACCCTGGAGTGTGATCGTCTCCTATGCATGAGGTCTTGACAACTACCATGAAGAGAGAAATTAATGAATCTTGAGCAGGTTGTTGAAACCTTTGCTCAAGCCATGAATGAAAGGTGTGGCGGGGGGTGGTTGAAAGAAATCAGCCCGTGGTACTCCTATATGCAGGTCACCCTGCAATATCCATGCTGAGTTAAGGTGGCATCTGATGAGCAGTTCCAGTGGGATTTGACTGAAGAGATGCCATGCCCTGAGGCTCGAGGACACTCCTTTTGAGGAGGGCGATTTTTCTGAGTTTATATGGGGAGTTTTGTAATTTTGAAATGGAGGGATGGTAGAGCAGAGCTCCCAATTTTGTAATTCTTGTGATGCCGGAGTTGTTCTCTGGTTATGTAATTGATTTGAGACTTTCAAATTAATAGAAGTCAGTTTATTTCCATCTCTTTGTAAACACTGTGTTAAGACACTCGGAATTAGAAGATCCAGTCAAGGGTTGTGACGTTGTAGGATGATGGAGGTTTGATCACTGCAATGTTTTCACCAAGTTTTAATCAATTTTTTGTGTTATATTATTCCCTCTTACACTGAATGGATTGGAATTGGAGGATCCAGTTGAGTTGTTGAAGTTGCAGGATGATAGAGGTTTGATCATATTGTAGTTGTAAATATTCCCTCAGTAGGCATATTTCAGTGTCTGAGATTGGGCTCAAGAGTGATTTTGAGCTCGGGTTTTCTTCTCTAAGCTGCTGGAAGGCCTGATGCCCAGAGAAGTCTCATTCACCTTTCTCGTAAGTGTTCCCTGTTCTCTCTCTTTAACTCAATTTTCTGACTGAAGTTAGTTGTGGCCCTCACTTCCCTGTACATTTCCTGTCTAGTTTTGTGTTGAACATCATTCAGGTTCTGAGTCTGCGCCCATTTGACCCTCTTTAAACCAACTTGTGACATTAAACTCTGATGGGTATCAAGCTTTCCCTCATCGTAATTTGAGGACAACTTATGGTGCTAACAGTCATGTTAATCCATGATATAAACACTCATTGTTATAATGTTGACATAAATTCCAATCTTCACTTTGTCGATTAGAGGGCACAATTTTGGCAACAATTTAATGTTTTTAGTTCCATGAAATTTATTTTTTTTCTTCAATGACATTAAGGACTAAACATGTGGGGTTGGAAATGGCGATGTCAAACATTTACTCTTTCACACATGTGCATCATCTCAATCTTCATGTCTACAATATGTGGAGGGTCATTCAAT
>JASDQU010104076.1:399044-419657 GCA_032191745.1 Picea mariana
ATAAAATTGTAGATATAAGATGTTAAAATTTTACAATTCAATTACAATAAAGATATTTTAAGATGATAAATATAATAGTAATTTTGATAAAGATTACATAATCAAATATATAAGTACAATAAAGGTATTTTAAGATGATAAATATAATAGTAATTTTGATAAAAATTACATAATCAAATATATGATGATGGTAAAATAAAAATTTAATTTTTTTAGGACATCTTACCTTTTATTTGAAAAGTTATATTAAAATACTTCAATCAATAATTGAATAATTTTATTAAAGTAACTAAATTTGATATTACTAATTACTTTGAAATATATGATAAATGAATATTTTGTTCAAAATTGTCAAATGAAATGGGTAGAAAACGTTTCTTAGTGAGATAATATAGTAAACGGTCTGACGATCGCTTTGGCATTTGGAGCACATGGTGGGGCATGCTGATGGTGGTTGGCAGGTCTGTCTACAAGCTATGGTGGTGGAGGGTGTAGTCTTGGCAGCTCTGTCTACAAGTTTAGTTTTGATATTTCCTTGAAAATTTGTGGTTGGCAGGTCAGATCTGTGTACTTGGTAGTTCAGTCTATTTAGTTTTATTAAATTTCATAACATATATTTTTTTTAATTATTATTAGAATTTGATTAATAAAAATGGTTGAAATTGTAATTTTTATTATTGAAATTGTATTTTTGAATATTCAAATGGATTGTTTTTAAAAATTTTAATTATATTTTGTTTATGCAATTTTAATAATAATTAATATTTAAGATTATAGTAATTTTTTTAAATTTTAGATTTTAAGTAAAGATGATCAAAAACATATGACTTAAAAAAATCCAATATTGTTTTTAGACACTCTCAAATACCTATGAAGGAAGGTGTACAAGCAAGCACTTGTCTTAATTCAATATGATTACTTCAAAATACTCTTAGAATATTGTAATTACTCCCACTAATAAATAAATAAAAACTCTATATGAGCTCCGTCACAAGTTTCAATGTTCTAGAAGATTATTCTAAAGTATTCTCTTATATGTATTTATATTGTTGGAATATATAATTCCTACTTATCTAATATGCTTGCTAATGTATTGAGAGGTAGAGCTAATCTCTACTTGAGTTGTGTGATCCTATTCTTAAGAGGTTGTTAGAGAGTTGGATTGGTGAGATCCTAGTTTGGTGTGTGGTTGTTAAATATGCTTGATAACAACCTGTACACTCTATATAATAGAGTCCATTGTATTGTATTGATATGGTAAGTAATTAAATATTTGTTCATATCACTCTACTCTCCCATTTTATCACTAAAGATAACTGGAGAGATTGAGAGAATATCTCAACCACACACCAAACTAGGATCTCACCAATCCAACTCTCCTCTCAATACATTAGCAAGCATATTAGATAAATAGGAATTATATATTCCAACACTCTCCCTTAATGACTACTTATCTAAATATATATGTGGTCATATCTTCATATGCTTCCTCTTGTACCTGCATCTTATTATTGACGTCCACATAAAAAGAAATCTATCTACCGGAATACATGGGTCATCATATATCTCATTTGTGAAGCAATAGATTGATGAAGTTCATGAGTTGTAGCAACATTTCAAGTGTTTTTCTATTAGTTGATGAATGTTGTAGCATCCATAGTACTTCTATTAGTTGATGAATGTTGTAGCATCCATAGTAAATCTCTCTGCCTCCTTCCATGAGTGTTATTAGAGCAAGGTTGGAGCAATGCTTAGCCACTCAATTAAAAGTGTTTGACAAAATTACAATTTAACTATTAATTAAGGGTTTTTTTTTTATGTAAAAATTAAAAAATAAAAAATGAAAAAAAATGGCTTCAAACAACAACAAAGATGCACAATGACAAATACTCATGATTACAGGATGAAATATCCTCATTATCACATGACTAAAGATCCTCATTATCACAAGGAAGAATTACAAAGTTTGGGTAATCAAAATGAGGACATTATTACATTCTCAAGATGTTTGGGATTACAATAATTTTGATAATTCATTTATTTAAATGTGAAGAGGAAAAGTTTAAATGTCACAAGTTTTTTTTATTATTATTAATTATTATTAGAATCTTGTTAATAAAAAATATTGAAATTGTAATTTTTCTTATTGAAATTGTAACTTTTATTATTGAAATTGTATTTTTGAATATACAAATAGATTCAGTGATCTTAAAAATTCTTATTATATCTCAATTATGCAATTTAAATAATTAATATTTAATATTATAGTAATTTTATTAAATTTTAGACAAAGATAATCATAAGCATATGACTAAAAAAATCCAATGATGTTTTTAGACACTTTCAAATACCTATTGTTGAAGGTGTACAAATGCTAGTTGTACAAATGCTAGTTGTCTCAGTTCAATATGATCTACCCCAAAATATTGTATTGTAATTACTCCCACTAATAAAAATCTCTATATGAGTTGTGTTGCAAGTCTCAAGGTTGATTTTTAGTTAAATTTAGTTTCTTCTAAGCTTTGTACATAGACAGATTTTCTCACCTAGATTTTTCTAGAAGATTATTCTAAAGTATTCTCGTATATGTATTTATATCTCATTGTAGCAACAATTCAAGGTGTTAGTTGATGAATATTGTAGCATCTATAGTAAATCTCTTTGCCTCCTCCCATCAATGCTATATGCTATTAGATCAAGGTTGGAGCCATCCTTCTCGACTTTGTGAATACATTTTTTTTTAGTGATGATGAAAGCTTTTTTGAAAATAAATTGAATTTTTGGTGAAGGATCTAGTAGATACTCATAAAACGTGTTTGGAAAAATTACAATTTTGTCTCTTAATTAAGGGTTTTTTCTTGTGTAAATTAAAAAAAAAAAGGCTTCAAGCAGTAGTAATCAAAATGAGGACAATATTGCATTCTCATGATGTTTGGGATTTTTTGATTCATGGGTATGTAGAACCAGCCAATCAAGCACTTGAGCAAGCCTTGACAAACGCTCAAAAAGGTCAGCTTAGAGAAAAATGAAGAAAGATGAAAAATCACTCTATGTCATCCAAAATGGCTTGTATGACAGTATATTTCCCAAGATCTCACCAACAAAATTATGCTCACGGAAAACATGAAGAAAGATGCAAAAGCACTCTATGTCATCCAAAATGGCTTGTATGGCATCATATTTCCCAAGATCTCTCCAGCAAAATTTTCAAAGACAACTTAAGACATGTTAGAAACCAATTATCAAAACATTAAGATTAAATTTTGAGAATTTGAATATGAAGAGACAAAATTAGTAGACTAATTCATGACCCAAGTCATAAACATTGTAAACCAATATCTTCGTGATACTTGGAATAAAGATAAATGCTTGAAATAATTTTCATCATATTTCCTATGTTTTCATTATTTCATCATATTTCCTATGTTTTCATCTGACTTTTGTTTAGCTAGTAAAAGGTGGTAAGTATTATGTGATTGTTCTTTGACTAGCTATTGAATGGTAGGTTGTTATAGATCTACCTTGCATGATTCATTGTCTTCCATGGGCCCGTGTAGCAATAACAAATAACTTGTTATACATATTAAATTTGATTAGATGTAATTAGGAATCTAGGAATTCATTTGTATATATGGTTATGAGTTTTGTAAAAATTAGTAGAAAGTTGTAAATCATTTATATATTGGTTATGAGTTTTGTAAAAATTAATAGAAAGTTGTAAATCATTTATATATTTGGTTATGAGCTTTGTAAAAATTAGTAAAAAAATGTAACCATTGGAGAATTTTTATTTAAATATTTATTATTTTTATTTAGAAAATTATTATTTTTGTTATAAATAACTCTGTGTATAAAAGAGAATATCATTACTAAGAAAAGGGGATAAATCAATACTTTTTTGAAGAGAGAACTTAGCTGGAATTTATTTCCTTAATACAAAAAAAATTTCCAATTTTACTCATAGTGTATGTTGTGGTATAAGTAGTGAGTGCAACTTAGCTGGAAGTTATTTCCTTAATACAAGAAAATTTCCAATTTTACTCATAGTGTATGTTGTGGTATAAGTAGTGATTGCTTCATTTAATGTTGTAGGTTAGCAATAGCACCTTGTTTTGAGGAGATAAGACCCACTTAATAGAGCAATTTATTTTCCTAATACAAGATAATTTTCAATTTTACTCATAGTGTATGTTGTGGTATAAGTAGTGAGTGCTTCATTTAATAGTGTAGGTTAGCATTAGCAACACCTTGTTTTGAGGAGATAAGGCCCACTTAATAGAGCAATTTATTTTCCTAATACAAGAGAATTTCCAATTTTACTCATAGTATATGTTGTGGTATAAGTAGTGAGTGCTTCATTTAATACTGTAGATTAGCATTAGCACCTTGTTTTGAGGAGATAAGACCCCACTTAATAGAGCAAGGTTGTTACTAGTGTTATTGTTTCAGTTGTCATTATTTTAAGTTTCCATTATTATAATTATTTACTTGTGCTTTTTATTTATATCAGTTTATTTTATTTATCATAGTTTATTTTATTGTGATTCTTTCATCATGCAAGAAATTATCATAATTACAACTTTTTATTTATGTTTTGAATTTACTTCAATTTGTTTTGCATGCTTACCTTATAGTCTACCTTATTCTAAATAGAATTGTTATAGTCTTATCGTTAGTTACAACTTTTTATTTATGTTTTAAATTTACTTTAATTTGTTTTTTTCATGACTACCTTATCCTAAATAGAATTGTTATATTCTTGTGGTGAGATAAAATCATATTAAAGTGAGGTTTTATTTATTTTATTGTGATTCTTTCATCATGCAAGAAATTATCATAGTTACAACTTTTTATTTATGTTTTGAATTTACTTCAATTTGTTTTGCATGCCTACCTTATAGTCTACCTTATCCTAAATAGAATTGTTATAGTCTTGTCGTTAGTTACAATTTTTTATTTATGTTTTGAATTTACTTTAATTTGTTTTTTTTTGCATGACTACCTTATCCTAAGTAAATTTGTTTTCGTTAGTTACAACTTTTTATTTATGTTTTAAATTTACTTTAATTTTTTTTTCATGACTACCTTATCCTAAATAGAATTGTTATATTCTTGTGGTGAGATGAAATTATATTAAAGTGAGGTTTTATTTATTTTATTGTCATTCTTTCATCATGCAAGAAATTATCATAGTTACAACTTTTTATTTATGTTTTGAATTTACTTCAATTTGTTTTGCATGCCTACCTTATAGTCTACCTTATCCTAAATAGAATTGTTATAGTCTTGTCGTTAGTTACAATTTTTTATTTATGTTTTGAATTTATTTTAATTTGTTTTTTTGTTTTTTTGCATGACTACCTTATCTTAAATAGAATTGTTATATTCTTGTGGTGAGATGAAATCATATTAAAGTGAAGTTTTATTTAATTTTTGTAGATGTGTTTTTTATTCAATAAAAAAATAATTTATTAATATTTTTTTCACTTTCATTGAATCTACAATTCCAATTAGAAAGTAGAGATGAAATTTCCAATTGCAAAGTAAATGTAATTTTGATTCTTAAGTTAAATGCAAATTCCTTTCATAAAGTATCATAGAAATCAATAACAAGGAAATATGGATGCTTGCATATATAATGCATAACATCTCACAGACTTTTGATTCATGGGTTGATGAATTAAATAATTATCTAGATCAACCATCTTTGACCATATAGATAGGGTGATTGAAACAGACTAAGGGATAAAAACTTCAAAGAAAACCTCTTAAACATTTTGTTTGAGTTCTTTATTACAATTTCCAAGCATGGTTTTTTAGTTTTCTAATTCTTCAATTTACCTATTATAGTTTCAAGGATAGACAAATGCAATATTTATCCATGATTTTTTAATTTTCATCTTTAAACATTGCATTTTCTAATCTTGAACTTTTAATTGTATGCAAGTCCAAATCCATGAAGGGTTTAATGTCAGATGCAAAATTTTGTATCATCATTTAATGTTGTTACTATGCTATTTACATTTGGGGGATGTAATTTATATTGTAGATTTTTGTGTGAAAGATAAGCTAACTTTAGAGCTCCAAAGGATAGAAGAACAAGAAGCCAAGCTTCAAGACTCAACAAAACTTCATCCAACATTCCCATTTTTTGCATTTAAAATTCAAACTTGTTAAAGAGTGCATTGTTGATGTAGCATAGGGCTATGATCATAGTAACAGAACGCAAGCTCTAATACCACATGATCTAATGGGGAGGACATATTACCCCAAGTGGTAACTGTGTATATGAATGTATACATATTCATATAGGCTAGTGAACTAGGATGGTTTTGGGCTAGGGTGCCTTGTATGTATGAATGTTTAGGCCAGGGTGCCTATGTGATATTAAGTTGGTAAGCCTATAAGTTGTGGTTGGCGAACCAAGTATTTTATTTTGTAATGACACTATCATATTAATAAAATTAAATCACCCGAGGACGAAAATATTATGGGGGGATAGGACTCCACGAGAGGGAAAGAGGGATAAGGTATTACGAGAGGGAATTAAGATAGGAGGCTAAGCCAAGGAATATAATAAAATATTCCTAAAAGTCCAAGCCTAAAGTTATATTTTGTATTGTTGATCCTAAGTCCAAAAAGGTGGGATGAGTTCCCAAGAGAGGGGAATGTGGTTATTCATGTGGCACTTATCATGATGTTTGCATGCATACTTAATCCTGGGGATTAGTGAGCTTTGGGGTGATGGTTGGTCATTCAGAGGGGGTTAGTCACTCATTTGAATGGAATACCATGTTTGGGAGATGAGATGGTGAATATAGGGGACTGAATTCCAATTTTATGAGTCGAGACGGAGAAAATTGGGAGCTACAAGCTATTGTACCTGTTAACCTATAAATCCTTGGTGGTTTGGGTGTGTTTTTCTCCATGGTTTTCCTTGGGTTAGGTTAAGGCCAGAGAGGGGGATCGTTGGGAATATTTTTTCCCGTGCAATAGCCTAGTTGGTGCATGTAAGATTCTTGAGAGAAACGATGTGTTCCTAGTGCCATGAAGCTCTGAGACTTCCTATTTGTCCTATTGCTGAAGCCCTGGATGGGAAGTGGGACAACCCAAAGGATTGTGGTGGCAGAGAAGGGGGTACATTTTCTTGGGTGGGAAAGGTTGAGGGGAATGATAGGTTGTGAGGTGGAACTACTACTAGATTTCATGTCATTGGCCTTTCCTTGAGTTGTGTGTTGTTAGACCTTAGTTGGCCCTTGTGAGTGTATTTTCCCTGGTGGAGTCATAGCCCTGAGTCAGGGGTGACCTTTTGTTGATAGATAGAACAATAATTTCTATAGTTGGGAGTAACATCTGAGGTCTACAACTAGTTGGTGCTTCTTTTAAAGATAAGTGCCATATATATGAATGCTTAATTTCTTGTGTAATGTGATGTAATGTGTTTTATTTTCCATTGAAGGATCAGATCCTGTCACTCAGAGGGGGGGATGAATCAATGACACAACAATTATATCAATTTTTCATTTATTAATGCAAACATAATTTTAACACAGTATTTTATCATGGAACCCAATTGGGAAAACCACAAACTCTCTTCTATTAACTGCAATTTGTTTTTTACTTGTTACATCGAAGGAAGATATTCTTCCTTTTAGATCAGCACCAACTAATCAGGATGCACCCACACCCTAGTTCACCAGCACCAACTGGTAGGAGGATACAACCCCCCGTTTAGTCAGCTACAACTGACAAAGAAGAACCAACTCCCTCTGTATGCACCAACCTTCCCTTGCACCACCCAACCACCCTTGATTTTTTGAATCTGGACAAGCTTCTGTATATGGTATTTTACTGCATCTCTCTCTGCTTCTTTGATTTAATATATTCTTTGATTCAGATTGCAGAGACACCCTTCTTCTCAAAACTCTTCCTTTATTATATATTCTTCAAACGGTGTGAGAGTGACACAACTGTGTCCCTTTATTTTGACCATCACACCTCTTCAATTAATTAAGCTTAATTATTGTTTATTTATTTTACCGTGAAGTCTTTTCATAAATTGATCACAGTCATGGATCAATTTCATCCTTTTAATTTGATCTGAATCTCTACTATTATCGTAGTATCGGAGTTCTTCATAGGCCCTTCCTTCAAACCATTTCTATGTGATCATAGGCGTAGAACCCCACTTTTATCAACTTTAGAAGCATATTATCTTTTACCCTATATCTCTTATTCCATATGATCAGTGGCGATAACCAGATGCTAAGCCAAACGAGTGCTTGAGTGCTTTATCAAATCATCGGTCACAATTTAATCTTTTGACAAGATGGACGGCTGACAGGACTTCTCCCTTCAGAACTTTGGGACTTCAACTTCTCAAACCTTCAAATCATATCATACGGTTTATTTCATAGAACCATATCAACGATCACTCATCCTTTCACTTCTAAATCCAACAGCTAGAACTTAATCAAGTATCGATATGGATGGCCACCTTTTACTCTAGGTCTTCGGACTTCAGAGATTTCAAATCTCAACCCCTTCTTTTCTCCGGAGTGATCACCTGCTAATTCAGTCATAAAACCATGGAGATCGCTTGCTATCGGTTAACGTTTACACTTACACTATCCATCCACTGTAGTATATCGACAGTTGAGAATACACCCGATATCAGATCGATGGTCGAGAATGCTCCTGAAGTGATCTTTTAGATCAAACGACTCGAATCCTTGATGACGTGGTCTCCCATATGCCCTTTGTTGACATAGTATTCTGATGTGGTCTGCCACATATCCTTACTGACATGGTTTGCAAACCATCCTTGCTGACATGGTCTGTTGAGTGTCCTTGATGACGTGGTCTGCTAACCAACAACGCTGATCCAACGGTTATCGTATGTCCTCCAAATCGGATGGTCCTTATTCATTTCAGATTTTCGGGCTTCGGGTAAATTAAATCTCAAAGTTTCCATAGTGTAACCTCCTCACATCTTTTAGACCGGAAGTGAAAAGATGCTCACTCGATCTGGATCTTGGATCAATGGCTCAATCTGTCTACGGTGCAGATATTCTAGCTTATCATGTCCTTCCACTTAGAATGATCCAACGGCTGACAAAAATTCGCATAAATGATATCTCAAATATTACCTTGCTTATCCTATCCTTCCACTTTAAAGTGATCCAATGGTTATGAAGACACTGAAGAAGATCAACGGTCGACTATGATTGCGGAACCACAACTTGCGAGTGATTTAACTCGACACCCAAATTTCGCAATATGAAGTTGTGCGTTGTTGGTGAGTCAACCATAATCGTCGATCTTTGAGGCTATAAGATCGGACGGTCTTGAATAATTGTGATATTGGAACAAGAATGAGATTTAATTCTCCTTTCGATCTCCACAATTCATCCCTGCCGTTGATTTGGCGATTACGCATCTGACGGTCACTATTTAATCTGGCTTAATCTCATTGTTTGTTGGATCAACCACAGTCATAGATATTTGGAGCTATGAGATATGACAATCTAGACTGATTGCGGGATTGTTACTGGCAAGTAGTTTAATTCTTCTTTCGCTCTTCGCAATTCATCCTTGCCATTGATCTAGAGTTTGTGCATCAACGGTCTGGATTTGATCTGATTTTCATTGCACCATATCTTCTAATGCTGCATCTCTCCTTTGAAGTTACTCTCCCTCTTAGACATCAATGGAAAAGGGTTTCTTCTCCTATGATTTGCCTATCTAAATACTTCTGATTAAAGACTTGACCATTGGTAACTCCTCCTGCAATTACACTTTTCCCATCATAACTGAATGAGTCCTTCTGACGTTGATTGTTGTCTCCCCCTGAATAGATGCCAACAGATGCATCATTTTCTTCAGAGATTTAGGTTTGAAGAAGGATTTCTCCCAATTTTTTCCTGACATATTCAAATACATCTCTTCTTAAGGGTTTTGTGAAAATATCTGCCACCTGTTATTATGTTGGAATATATTCCAATTTAATGTTCTTATTTTTAGCCTGATCTCTTAGATAGTGGTACTTTATGGGAATGTGTTTCGATTTTGAGTGTTGGATAGGGTTCTTAGAGAGACTTATAGTGCTTTTATTATCACAGTGGATAATAATAGGTTCTTCAAATACTATTTTGATGTCTTGTAGGGTTTGTTTCATCCATTCCACTTGTGCGCAACATTATGCTGCTGCAATATACTCAGCTTTAGTGCTAGACAAAGAAATTGAGGAATGTTTCTTGCTTATCCAATATACCAATGGTTCTCCCAAAAATAATTCTCCTCCACTTGTAATTTTGATGTCATCTACACTTCCTTCCCAATCAACATCTGAATAGGCTTTTAAAGTGAATGAATCCTTGCTAGGGTACCACAAACGAAGATCTATGGTTCCTTTCAAATACCTAAAGATTATTTTTACAGTTTGAACATTGATCTCTTTTGGTGCTGCTTGGAATCTAGCCACCATCCCAACAACTTGCTTGACATCAAGTCTGGAAGATGTTACATAGAGTAAACTACCAATCATTGATCTGTAGTGTTTTGGATCTACAACTTTGGAATCATCATCCTTTCTTAGTTTGCATCCAACTGTCATAGGTGTACTAACAAGTTTTCAATACTCTAACTACAATCTCTTGAGCATATATTTAACATAATTAGAATGATGGATAAAGACACCTCTTTTGGACTATATTATTTGTAATCCAAGAAAGAAATTCAGTTCGCCAAGCAAAGACATTTCAAATTCTTGTTGCATCATCCTAGCAAAGTCCTTACTCATTTTTTCATCATCACTGCCAAATATAATATCATCAACATATACTTCCACAATAATCATTTTATTACCATCAATTTTACAGTAAAGATTATTGTTTGTTGATCCCCTTTTTAGGCCTTGTTTTTGTAAGTAAGAATCTAGCCTTGCATACCATGTTCTAAGTGCTTGTTTTAGTCCATAGAGTGCTTTCTTTAGTTTATAGACATAGTCTCTTTTGTTCGTTAATTGAAACCCTTCTAGTTTCTCAATATAGACTCCCTCTTCTAAATTTCCATTGAGAAATGCTGACTTGACATCCATTTGGTACACTTTAAATTTTCTATAGTTGGAGAAAGCTAGGAACATCCTAATTGCCTATAATCTAGCCACAAATGCTGTTAGGACCACACTATGTACCTTTTTGCCTATACTTTTTGCCACTATTACACTCTTGATTACCCTTATTTAAACTCATACCATCACTTTACCTGATCATTCCAAAGGTATACAACGTCCTTTCTCATTACTATACGTTTAATCTGTTTTGCATAATATTTTACATTACTCTCATACTTGACCATTGACTAGAAATGCATAAGTGTTCAAAACTGCAGATTAGCATCTAAGGCCATTGCTGAAACACAGAACTGTCACACAGTCCAAGGCCGCTGTTGCTGAAACACAGAACTGATGCTGAATCACAGAGCTGCTGTACAATCCGAGGTCGTAGATGCTGAAACACAGAGCTGCTGTACAGTCCGACGTCACAGAAGCTGAAACACAGAGCTGCTGTACAGTCTGACGTCGCAGAAGCTGAAACACAGAGATGTTACATAGTCGAGAGCTGCAGATGCTGAAACAAAGAGGAAACCGCTAGGACCGACAATGCTGAAACACATGGAAGCCGTTACAGTCAGCGGTCAACAAAGCACCAACCGTCGCTCCCACATAAAAATGTCGACACAATTAAGAGCGCAATTCACGTGGCTGAAACAGCCCACGCATTGCGATGCTGAAACAACATCAGCAGCAATGAGAAGAAGCTGTTACACCAGCTGTAACAACAATGCCTCATTCAGCTCCTGTAATAGCATTTGGTTGCGCGAGACTAGGACCTCCGAGTTTGGTTTAGAAAGTAGATCCAACTAAAGATAGGACTCAGATACACTTTGTAATTTTGGATCAATTGTATCGAAGGGGTTCCCTCTTTAATGGGGAGGAAATCATCATTCAAGTTTACCCAAGTTTTTATGTATTGAACGCTTCAGAGAGAAGGACGCACTCCATTTTTCTTAGACTGTAATATGACATTTTGACAGATGAATAGAAAATTGTTTTGAGCATCCGTCTCTAAGCTTTTTCGTTTCAGGGGAATCTTGTGAGAAGGTAGGGCCCACCTTCATCACAAGATTCACCTGTTAGTTTTAGAAGTGTTTTAATTCAATCTCTGTTTATGATTTGATTAGCTTTTGTTTGCTGAAACACTACTGTTAATGAATTCCTCTTTGCTGAAACACGACTGAACTCTGTCTTAGTTTATTGAATGAATTTCGTAATTCTTTTTATTATCAATCTTGTGTGATGATGTTATGGTTCTAGCCAGAGATTGGGTAAAGGGTTCCTGCTCAGAAAGGAAGGGATCATAACGTCCAGTGCTCTGTAGATTTCGATTCCTGTTACAAGTGTGTTAGCCAGAAACTGGGTTAAGGATTCCTGCTCAGACAGGAAGGAATCATAACACCTTGTCTTCTGTAGATTTCATTTAACTCTGCAAATGTGCTAGCCAGGGATCGGGTTAAGGGTTCCTGCTCAAGCAGGAAGGAATCAGAACACCTTGTCTTCTGTAGATTTCATTTAATTCTGCAAGTGTGCTAGCCAGGAATTGGGTGAAGGGTTCCTGCTCAGAAAGGAAGGGATCAGATCATCCTATTCTCTGTAAAATTTAATTCCACAAGTGTGCTAAAACAGAAATAGGGCTTAAGGCTCCTGCTTAGAAAGGAAGGAACCAGACAGCCTTGTTCTCTGCTAGGTAGAGTTAAGCTTTTTCTGCATTACTATTTTCATGAAAGAGTGTTAATCAGAAACAAAGTACTGAAGTCTCTATTTGAGAATAAGGGTCCTGTTCTCTGGTTACAGAATAGATGTTCTTTCCTGTTGCAATGTTATTTTAAAATGTAATCCAGGATTCTTTAATTTAATCTTTAAGATCTGCAATAGGTAGGTTGCTTTCCTGTGATTTAATTCAGAACTTCAATGTATCCAAGCAAGTGTGATTAGTATAGTTTCTTTTACTACAACTGTAAGTTGCTTTTGGAATTGAGCATATATAGTGCGTGGTTATCTTTGAAACAAAAGACTTCCCTAGGTTGATAATTTATGTTTCACTTGGTTGTTTGAATCAATTAAGCAATTATAGTGACCAACAGGTGCAAAGGTTTCTTGAGAGTATACTCCTTCAACTTGATCATATCCTTTACATACCAATATGGCTTTGCTCCTGATTACCTGCCCATTCTCATTCATTTTTTTTTTATACACCCATTTAGTTCCAATGACATTTTGTTTTTTGGTCTTGGAACTAGTCCCCAAGTTTGATTTTTTTCAATTTGGTCCAATTCTTCATTCATATCTTTGACCCAATTATCGTCTTTACATGCCTCTTTGATTGAGTTGGGATAAATATGTGACAAAAATGCTATTTCTGTTTGATACAATAGTTGTCTTCTTCTGTGCACTCCATCATTCATATGTCCAATAATAAGTTCTTCGGGATGATTCTTTTGAGTAATTCTTGAGGGTGTCTTTGTGTCTATTCTTGGGAATTCTTCTCTTATCTCTCCATCTTGACTATCTTCTTCATCTTCACTAGTATCTATATCATCCTCTTCCCTTTATTTTCCATTCTCTTCTACTTCTTCTTCTTGTGTGTCGATTGTTTCATCATCATCTTCATCTTCACTTTCAAGTATGGTCTCTTGATTTTTTATCCTTATCATTTTTAGGTCATCTACCTTGATATCTACACTCTCAACAGTCTTATTTGATCTAAGATTGTAGAATCTGTATACTTTCCTATTTGAAGAATATCCAAGAAAAATACCTTCATCATATCTGGCATCAAATTTTTCAATATTCCCATCAAGTCTTTTGATGTAGCATTTACTTCCAAAGACCGTGAAGTATTTTACTGATGGAGCTCTTCCAAACCATAGTTCATAAGGAGTCTTATCACTATTAACCCTAATCTGACCTCTGTTCAATATGTATACTGATGTGCTTACAGCTTCCCTCCAATATCCATTTGACAATTTTTCTTCATTGAGCATAGTCCTTGCAGCCCCCTGAACTGTTCTATTCTTTCTCTCAGCAATCCTGTTTTGCTGAGGTGTTATGGCAATAGAGAATTGTCTTTTTACTCCATGGGTTTCACAGAAGAGATAGAACTCTTTTGAGGTGAAATCATGACCATTGTCTGATCTAAGACATTTTATTTTTGTCTCCTTTTCATTTTCAACAAGGGTTTTAAAGGCTTTGAATTTGTTAAGTGCTTCTGATTTTTCTTTGAGAAAACATATCCAACCCATTCTAGTAAAATCATCAATGAAAAACATAAAGTAAGACTCTCCTTGCAAACTCTTGGTCCTTGTAGGTCCACATAGGTCAGTGTGAACAAGCTCTAAAGGTTTTGAGGTTGAGTATTCTTTTGCCTTGAACCTTATTCTAGTTTTCTTCCCTAGTTGACAATGTCTACACATAGCATTTGAGGGTTTTATGATCTTTGGCAAGTTTCTTACTGCACCAAGATTGTTGACTTTCACTAGATTGTCAAAGTTAATATGCCCCAACCTTCTATTCCATAACCAAATTTTGTAATATACTAGATATAAAAAGTATGCAGAACAAAAATAAAATGCTAGAAATGGTAGGATAACAACAATATAACCAGAACATTCACCACAATAGCACTGAAATGATATAAGAATAACAACAGAAATAACACTTTGATTCTGAAAGAAATGTTCACGGGCCTCTTCGAGGGGGAAACCTCTAGTTGAGCAGAGCTCTATTACAATAATATCCAAGCTAGGGTTCTCATACCCTCGACTCCTATTTATACTAAATATGTCTATCAAAATAAGCATCTAGAGGAAGATCCTTCTGGAAGTGAATGCTTCTATTAGGTATTCTTACATCCAACTTATTATATTTTATTGCAAGGCCTTATTAATATTGACCTTTATTACATCCGAATATATTTTTCTACCTATGTGCGAGTTAGGACTCTAACATGTCCTCCCCCTTAAAAACAGCCTTGTCCTCAAGGCTTGAGATGTGGAAATTGTTGTAGAATGGTAGTTGGTTCCCAAGTGGCATCTGTTGGAGTTGTATCTTTCCACTAGATTAACACTTCCTTGATGGTTTGATGACACAGGTGACGCTCATGCTGGTCCAAAATGACTTGTGGTTGTATCCAAATGGATCCTTCTTCGGCTAACTCGGGAAGGTTGGTTTGAATTTGGCACTTAGTTCCGATCACCTTCTTTAAGCAGGAAACATGAAAAACATGATGTAGCTCCGAATGAATGGGCAAAGATAACTGATAGGCCACCTGTCCCACATGCTTGAGAACTGTATAAGGACCACAAAATTTGGGCACTAGCTTCTGACAATGCTTGGCCTTGAGGGAATTCTGCTTGTAAGGTTGCAGCCAAAGAAACACCTAATCCCATTCTTCAAATTGACATTCAAAGCGACCTTGATCTTCTTGTTGCTTCATGCGATTCTGTGCCATGAACAAATTCTCTTTGAGGGTACGAAGAATAGCCTCTCGAACAATAATTGTTTGGTCAACCGCCTGGACCTTTGAGACACCAGGTAAGTATGAGAGAATTGAAGGTGGCTTCTGTCCATATACTGCTTCAAAAGGAGTCATGCGTGTAGCTATATGGTATGAAGTATTGTACCACCATTCAACTAGGGGTAACCATTGAGTCCAATGATTTTTCTTTTTCGAGGCAAAACACCTCAAATATGTTTCCAAACAATTGTTGAAAACTTCTTTTTGACCATGAGTCTGGGGATGATAAGTTGTACTGAGATGCAATTGGGTGCCTTGTAGCTTGAACAATTCTTGCCAAAAATTGCTTGTGAAATTTGTGTCGCGATCAGAAACAATAGAGTGTGGCATGCCATGAATCTTGAAGACCTGATCCATGAAAAATTGAGCCACCATGGATGCTGTAAACGAGTGTTGAAGAGCACAGAAATGAGCATGCTTGGAAAGGTGATCAACAACCACCATGATGACTAATTTATTTTCCGATTTGGGTAAGCCTGTAATAAAATCCATAGAGATGTCCTTCCAAATGGTAGGTGGAATCGGGAGAAGTTGTAGTGTGCCCAGAGATTTGACTCTTTCTCCCTTGTTGTGTTGACACACATCACATTCAACGACAAAAGTACGAATGTCCTGTTTCATACCATCCCCCAAAAAAGAACGTTTGACCCTGTCATAGGTTTTGGTGAACCTTGAGTACCCCGCTGTCGGTGTAGCATGAAGCTCATAAAGTACCGTGGATTTAAGCTTTGATTGTTTACTTAAATACAAATGGCCTTTGTATCGAAGCTCATCATGGAGCCAAGAGTACCCTAGGGGAGCTGGAGCACTGGACTGCAATTGTTGGATCAGCTGCAAACATATGGGATCTTGTAGCCATTCCCGGCGAACAACTTGGAGCCAATCTGGTACAATGAAGGAAAGAGAAAAAAGGGATCCTTCATCTTCATATTTGTGGGAAAGTGCATCCGCAACCACATTTTCTTTGCCTTTCTTATAAATTATCTCATAATCATAGCCAAATAGCTTAGTTACCCATTTTTGTTGCTCCGGGGAGGAAATACGTTGTTCCAAAAAATACTTGAGGCTTTGATGGTCTGTCTTAATTTGGAAGCATTTCCCCAATAGATAAGGGCACCACAAATCAACGACATGTAGAATAACCAACATTTCCTTTTCATATACAGATTTGCCCAGATTTCTTTCAGATAGTTGCTTGCCGGTAAAGGCCAAAGGCTGACTCTCTTGCATAAGGACAACACCAATTCCTTTCCCTGAAGCATCACATTCCAAGACAAAGGTCTTTGTAAAATCAAGAAGGGCTAGGACTAGAGTGGTGCACATGGCCATCTTCAAGGTTTGAAAATCTTGAGAAATAGTTGGAGTCCAAGTGAAAGAGTTCTTTTTTAGGAGAGCAGTGAGAGGTGCTGCGATATTTTCGTAATTCTTAACAAAATTGCGATAATAACCTGTTAAACCCAGAAATCCACGCAAGATTTTGAGAGTCTTTGGGTGAGGCCAGTCTTGCATAGATTCAATCTTTTTAGGATCCACCCTGATGCCATCTTTGCCAACTAGATGACCCAAGTATTCTACTTCTTAGGCACCAAAAGCACATTTAGACTATTTCAGAAAAAGTTGGTGCTGAGAGAGTAGATGGAGAACTCGATCCACATGAGCAAGATGTTTTGTCCAGGTCTTGCTATAGATGAGGATATCATCGAAGAAAAATAAGACAAAATGACGAAGAAAAGGACAAAAGACATGATTCATGAGGCTTTGGAAGGTGGAGGAGGAATTACAGAAGCCAAAGGGCATGACCAAAAACTCATAGTGGCCCTCATGAATTTTAAAGGAAGTCTTGGGAATGTCTACCTCTTTCTTACGTATTTGTTGGTAGCCCGAACGAAGATCAAGTTTAGTAAATAATTGGGCGCCACTCAGTTCATCCATGAGGCCATCAATGACAAGAATGGGAAATTTGTCTTTAATGGTAAGTTTGTTGAGGGCATGGAAGTCAAGACACATTCACCAAGAACCTTATTTCTTCAGGACCATGACCACAGGGGAAGAGTAGGGGCTCGTACTAGGGCAGATAACGCCTTCATTAAGGATTTCCTGGACCATTTTCTCAATTTCATTTTTTTGGGAAAAGGGGTGACGATACAGATGGATATTGGGAGGAAGGGTTCCAGGTACAAGGGAAATGGAATGATCATGAACACCATATGGAGGAGGGAGTCCTTGGGGAGTGGAAAATACCACTTGATGTTTAGAAAGTATGGCTTGGAGGTCTTGCAGCACCGAGGGTGTTTATGTTGCTTGTATGGCATGGAGTTGAGCAATAACACCAAAATGATACTTTTGGAGCAACTTTTTGATGCGATGGGAACTAATGATCTCAGGAAAATCGGCGGTGATGCCTTGGAACTTATATTGGTGGCCCTCATGGTCAAATTGCATGGTTATTTCCTTAAAATCCATGAGAATGGGGCCCAAAGTCATTATCCAGTCTACACCCAACACAATGTCACAACCACCCATGCCGATAGCAAACATATGATATTTCAGGTGGTAGTCACCAATTTGGAGACGCACATTTTCACAACACCCTCCAAATTTCATGGAGCCACCATTGGCAATCATGATTTGGAAATTATTGACGACATGGATGTAGCAATGAGTTTCTTGGGCAATGCGGCAATGAATAAAATTATGGGTGCTTCCACTATCAACCAGAATGATGACCTTCTGATGCTTGATGTAACCAATTAGCTTGAGGTTTTGGGGAGCGGAGAAGCCAGTGAGGGCATTGAGCGAAATGACCGGTTCTACATCGGGAGGGTCTGAGGGAGGGGTTATGTTGGGGGTTTCAGGTGACTCAGACACAAGGGGAGTTTCAATATCCTCTTCTGAAATATCCTCGGAGATGGCCATAAACAAATTTTGTTCCTTACACTTGTGGTCTGGGAAATATTTGTCATCACAATTATAACAAAGGCCTTTGAGTTGGCATTCAACCATTTCATCCCTGGCCAATTTTTGGATCTTTAGTGGAGTGGAGGGAGTAGTGGGATTTATCGGTTTAGGGTGAGGGATAAAGGAGGGTTTCCGGTTTTGATAAGATACAACTTGTTGTACTTCTTTAGCTCTTTTAGTAGCCTCCACCCAACTCTGAGGTCAAGCCATGAGGGCCTGGGCCCGAATCTCATCCTTGAGGCCACTAATAAAATATTCTTGGAAACAGGCATCAGACATGCCCTCTGTCCGAAAAGCCAGGCGCTCAAAGGTAGCTATAAAGTCGTCCACTATTCCTGATTGTTTCAACTTTGTCAAATGGCCCAAATGGTTGGCGTTAGTGTCAAAGCATTCATAAAGCTCTGCCACAAAGTGTGTCCAAGCAATATACCCTTGACGAGAAGTTTTTCTCCATTGCCACCATTACCAACGTTATTGATCTAGATGGAGAACACCATACCGGAGTTTGGCCAAGTCATTTGTAATGCCGTATAAAGAGAAATAATGTTCCATTTGGGTTACCCAACCAGTGGGGTCTGAGCCATCAAATTTGGTCACATCCACCCGTGGAAGGCGTAGGTCAAGTTGAAAGTGATGGTTCTAAAAGTTATGGGAATGAGAGGAATGGTCACCTTCAGTATGTGGAGGTGAGGAAAAGGAAGGGTTATCTGTAGGGATATGCAGTTTAGTGCAGAGTGCTGAAAAGACATATTCAAGTTGAGTTGTGAGGTCTTGTTTGATTTCCTCTATTGAGGACTGAATGGTTGTATTGATGGCGACAACATTGGAACTGAGTTGTTTCACTTCTTGTTGGGTCTCGATGAGACCATATTGGAAGGTGTTGAAGCGAGCTTCCAAGTCTTGGCTACAGGTATGGGCCATGAGGATGGGAGAACTAAAAAGGGGTGGGTGGGGTCAAACATTTTGCCGAAAAATGATATGGATGAATGTGATAAGGGCGAAGAGATGAATCCAATGGAATAGGTCTCAAATAATAGCTGCAGGGTTATACTCCGATCTGAAGAATACTGCAAAGAGGAAATTCCCAAATGCTTAACCTGAAAAAAAAATGTATTTAATTGGCAACCCAAACATAGTTATGCAACAATAGATCTTGTTTGTTTTAATTTGTTTATGTTTTTGTCCCCAAGGGTTATGTATTCAAGGGTTCTACAAACAAGGGTTTTCCCTGTGCTATATCTCTTTGATATACGTGCGAGGTCCAACAATAGTACTCGTCCCAATATCTCAGGGCACTAACTGAGGAGGATAGACCATACACTTAGCCATACTACCGGACTACCCAGGTACTAGAGAGTATCTTCCCAAGTGTTGTTCTCGGTGACACTATAGTAGTCAGGTGGATGATTGGTTTATCTAAAGAGGGTTTCAGGTAATCTAGGTCGATCCGTACACAGGTGTTGTCTAATGCGCTACCACTCGAAGGGGTACCAACAGGGGTTATAAGGGTGGCCAACAGATGTGTGCTTAAGTACCACTTGTATTTCCTGCAAGTATGAATCCCTCAACCGTGGGTTTATGCGCGTAATGACATATATTTGTGGCTTAAAGACGTTGGAATACGTCTCTACCCTGAAAAAAAAATTTAACTCACACTTTCTTTCGAGGAAAGTGCTCTGATACCACTTGTAATATACCAGATATAAAAATTATGGAGAATAGAAATAAAATGCTAGAAATGGTAGAATAATAGCAATATAACCAAAACATTCACCACAATAGCACTGAAATGATATAAGAATAAAAACAAAAATAACACTTTG
This sequence comes from Picea mariana, assembly GCA_032191745.1. Taxonomy (NCBI): domain Eukaryota; kingdom Viridiplantae; phylum Streptophyta; class Pinopsida; order Pinales; family Pinaceae; genus Picea; species Picea mariana. The sequence continues at coordinate 419,461 of JASDQU010104076.1, forward strand.
ATTTTGAAAGAAATGTTCATGGGCCTCTTCGAGGGGGAAACCTCCAGTTGATCAGAGCTCTATTACAATAATATCCAAGCTAGGGTTCTCATACCCTCGACTCCTATTTATACTAAATATGTCTATCAAAAGAAGTATCTAGAGGAAGATCCTTCTAGAAGTAGAATATTCTATTAGGTCTTCTTACATCCGACTTA
>JASDQU010104077.1:5664-60000 GCA_032191745.1 Picea mariana
CTCCTGCAATTTCAACATTCCTCAGCCAAACAAATTGTCAATATCTCATGTACAAGATATATATTTTCATTGCAATGATTCAAAACAAAATCACAAAGTGCTCTCAGAATTGTTTACAACTATAATTCAATTACTTCTATTAATCCAACTATCAATTGGAATGAACTTATCATTACATACACATGTATTATCAGTCACGCAGAATTTTCATAATGCAACAGTTAATAAGATAACAATCAATGTGCCAATACCCACAGTCACATCTACACAATGCATCCATGCATTGACTACATAATACCACATAACTATGTCATGTATTCCACCATGATGAGTTGGAAGGTCTGGCCAACGATTCAACACATCATCTACACACTTCCTACTGCTTGCCTAACTATTTGGTTACCTTCCTTTTCCACCCAAACACAACACCAAGAATATAATCCTTAAGTTCTCTTCAGTGTTGGCAAATAGGTTTCAATCCAAACATCATACATACAATAGATACTATCAATCACTCACATAACGCTATATCCCTTCCATATCCAACCATATTATGGTCTCACACATGCCTAGCTCTATGGATCTTCATTGTTATATAAGGAGTATGTCTCCTGAATTACCTGGTTATGATCCCATAACCAATCATAACACAATATGCAACTGAAATTTTATCTAGGTGCATTCTAGAATCAACAACACTTACACACTCTGGGCCTTCAGCCATTACATATCAATTTAAATACTGAAAATTAATAGAGGGAATCCTTACCTCGATCCCCTTCAACATGTATGCATCAACGTAAACTACATGCATACCTGCCTGGTTGTTACCAACCTACTTTTTGTTGTCTGACCAACTGATATTTGTAGAAGCTCACAGACTCCCCCCTTCATCATTTTGATCACCATTCCTACCATCCTCATGGGTCTTCACCTTGAAGGAAATTATAAGCAACAATAACATCCACATATTTAACCTTGTTGTATCATTTTTCCTGAATACATAATCCATCCTTAGTCATACTCAAACATTATTTCATAATAATAGACTATTCTAAGTTCACCAACATGTTATATGCATATCCAAGCATGTACATATGAAAAATTACACATCTATATGCACCAAGCATTTACTGTCAGCATGCCTACTAATGCATATGCAATTTAACTTCATTGTATGTTGCATGCACTCTAGTGCATTTCTGTTTCAATTCACTTATTTATTTATCTATTTCTATTGTAGTTGGTTGTCCTTGAATTCCTTTAGATCCTTGATGCCTTGCGTGCTCTCATTCTTTTCATCTGCACTATGGTACCCTGGGTCTAAACACTTTTCTATCCATGTTCCACCTGACCATTCTTTCCCACTTAGTACCATTCCCCAATGGAAATCCATTTTCATTCAGTGCCAATTTTGAAGTGAGAGAATTCCAATTCCTCTGCATTGGCATCTTGCTTCCACTGTGAACTCTGATTTAAGATTTTAGACAATAGATAAGTCATATCTAACAAATCCTTCCCTGGAACTCCTATGTTTGACACATAGAGATTATTCACACACCACCTCTTAAGATCTTTGTTTCCTTCCACATCAAGCTTGCAATTGTCTACACATATCTACCTTCAAGGCTATGGAGCCTTACTTTTCCTTTCTATGCCCATTAATGAAATTATTCACCTGCTAGCTTCATGTCCCATGTGAGGATTCTTTCTTTTGTAGTACCTCATCCAAATTTTGTAAGCAAAGTCATGCCTCCATGAAACTAAAATCTGATCCTATTCTTGAATTGATATGCTTATACCTCTAATCCTGATAAACCTGGAAGCATCCATCTTGTTATAACTATACATATCATACAAAAATTGTCAATTAAATTTACAGGTACCTTTTCATTTAAGTGATAATATTATTCTTTAATTAATATCATTTTTCCTTTTTATATGAATTAACTCTTTTTTAATCATGATTGTGTGTTGGTTCTTTTGTCTTCATGAGTTGATCACAAACATGGATCGAATCATTATATCGTACTCATGCTTCTGTTGTGTTCTTAGTTCACAAACATATCATATTTTGACCCTTTATCAATTCCCTGTATTATTCTAGTGTTAACTCTCTGTCGAATTAAATATTTATGAGGTGCTTCCTTCAAACCATTTACATATGATTAGATGCGCCAAACCATGAGCTTATTGATTTGAGCATTGCCTCTTCTTTTCCCTTTGTTTCTTAATGCAAACTCCCTTCTCCTAAGGCCGCACGACCTCCCGGTCAAAGGTCTTCAATCCAGAGCCGAATTGGTTCTTTGAAACCTTGATGGTTTCATTCTGTATCTAAACACAGGCCCTTCTAGCTTTCTGGCACAAGTTTGATGGCCTCTCGTGACCTGCTCCTTCACCCTTGTGAAAAATATCAGAGTTGGCGCTAGCTCCTTTTTCTCTTGGGCCCACCTCAGATGTGACCTTAGTCGGTGACCTCACACAGACGCACGATTGTGGCCACGCTCAAAGGTGGTTTGGAACCAAACTACTTTTCACCCCGCAATTCACCTCAAGCCACCACGTGTCCTTTTTCCAAAACCGTGGTCTTGATTGCGACCCTCCCTCGACTTCATAAAGCCCAAGCACCTCCCATCCCCGGAATGCGAGGTGACTGTTGAAATTGTGATCTTGATGATGCTTCTAAATGAACAACCGAGATCTACCTCTTGGGAACCAACAATTCAGATTTATCTCTCCCAGATCGATGGTTGTGGTCATTTCAGAATTTCAGACTTCGGAATTCTCAAATCTCAAACTATACTTCCCTCGAGATACACAGGATTCTGCTACACGTCCTTTTGAATCGGGTGGTGGGGAATTACTTTGGATGATCCAACGATCGAAATTTACTTTAGGTCCTTACCTGAAATCCACATCTTCACGCCACCTGTTCTCCTGATCTGATGGTTTAGGTCTACTTTGGATGATCTGACAATCGATGTTTACTTCGGGTCCTTACCCGGAATCCACAGCTTCACACCACTACTTCTCATGATCTGACGGTTCAGGTCTACTTCGGACGATCTGACAATTGACGTTTACTTTGGGTCTCCGGATCTCCATGCTTCGGGAGTTTCAACTCTCAAATGAAAAATCTCAGAGTAATTTATCCAGAGTCCACGATCTGTTGCCATGTAGCGAAATACTGTAAGCGGACATGTGGTCGAATCAGGCGGGTGACACGTGTCATGTCCTATCTGACATTTCAATCATCTGCATGCTTAAAACTTACTGACACGTGGTGCATGTTGTAACAGATATTGAAGATTTCCGATTTTACTAAGGCACTTGTATAATTCAATATAGAAACTTATGTTTTGACAGAAATCTAAAATGGTGCACAGGAACGGAGCTGATACCTGGCTAGTGCACCAGTAGTAATCATTTTCAGATAACGTTACCTACGCTTGAAGCAGCCTATCAACATGCCAGGGTTTGAAATATACAATTGAAAGGTATGATTTTGTGGCAAACAATGGTGCTTTGTTCACTTTTCGAACAAATAAAATGCTCCTAGGTATATGTTGGTTCGGGTAGACTTTATACAGTTGAAAGCTATTTAAGTGATATCAAGTATGTTTTGCAAATACGAAACTTGCCATCTGGACATTTGCTTCATATTTTGCCAATAGATATTGTATCAGTTTCTTGGAATCATTGGAGAAATTGTGGGGGCAGTTCACAACTACTTTCTTGAGAAGAATCTAATAATCTATGCTCTCATCAATCGGAAGTGAATAATATCAATAATAACATAGGAAACTTATGGAATAAACAACACTGCTAGTGGATCTTATAGTGAAGAAGAACTTGCAGTGCAACGAGTGGCAATTGGTTGTGATGATGGTGCTATTCGCATCTATGTTGTTCGTGACTTAGAGGAAGGCATGGAATATTACAGGTCCTTTCCAAGAGTTAAAGGAAAAATTTTGAGTGCTGTTTGGAGTTTGGATGCAAAGAAAATATTTGCAGGAGGTTCCGATGGTGGCATTAGGTGTTGGGATATCACTACATTGCACGAGGTATACAGGATAACAGCTGGTCTTGGAGGTTCGGGGAATGGGCCAGACCTCTGTATCTAGTCTCTTCTTGTCCTACGAGATGGAACTCTTGTCAGTGGAGATAGTACTGGAAGTACTCAATTTTTGGATGCTCACCAAGGAACTTTATTAGAAGCGCTTACATATCACAAGGGGGATGTTTTTTCTCTGACTGCCACACCAAGCCATCAGGGTGTATTTTCTTCTGGTTCTGCTAGCCAGGTAATAAGTTACAAATTTGTTCCTGAGAGTACTGAAACTATTAAAAGTACTGTTGAAGACTTGGCTGATTGTGCTGGGAATCGTTGGGTCTTTGTTGGTAGCAATCGGGTGCATACACATGATGTTAGGGCTTTGACCGTGGAAACACCCGAGATCTCTGAACAAGGTGATTTGCTTGGTGCTCCAAGTCGAAAGAAATGCAGCTATAGAAAACCATCAGGGATAGATTATCAGAAATGGGCTCGTCTAGGAGTTCCAATGCTTATTTAAGGGGGAAAGCCAAGAGAAAGCTCTAGGGCAGAGAGCTCCTTTTGAAACGCAGAGTTATTTTGAGAGCCCGGAATGGAATTATATATAGTGACGTGTTTTCTTGATATTATGAGATTCATTACGGTCATCTCTTTCACTATGTCCTCCTTTTTGTCATTTAATCTATCTATTCTTTTATTGACTAAGTTAAATTCTGTCTGGAATTCATTTTACATGCTCCTTTCACATAGTTAATAGGAGTTTTGTTTTAAATGGTGACTGGTTAGAATTCACTCCAGATAAGTGCTCTGTATCTAGCCATCAGCCTTTAGTTTTTTCTTCCAAAGTCATAGTGAAAATTCATCCCTGATAGATGCTTTCACTGTGATGTCCCTTTCCTTTTCTTTTTCTGCTATTATGTCATGATTATTTATAGTTGAAAGATAGACTCACTTTGCCTCATTTTCTGCAAGAAATGCAATCCCCGCTATGATCTCCTTTCTGTGGTTTTCACTTGACTCCATGCCCAATGGAATGTTTTCCTGGATCAACCCCCAACCTGATTAAAAATCTTTTCTAATAAGAAATCTGGCCTTCTTACTGTAATTATTGAATATTCCTGAGTAAAAAGCCCTTGGTTGTTGAGAGAACTATCTCTAAGTGTATTAGGTCAGAAGTATACTCAAAATCATTTTCAGGGATTGGTTTGTTGTAACCCAAGTCAAGTTCTGCCCTTGGCTGTTGAGAGAACTATCTCTGAGTGTATTAGGTCAGAAGTATACTCAAAATCATTTTCAGGGATTGGCTTGCTGTAACCCAAGTCAAGTTCTGAACAATAAATAATTTTTTCTTTTTAAAAATGTGCTAAGGCTTGGCTCTATTACAGCCTAGAGTCAACTCTTGCGAAAACATTTTTTTGCGCCGTTGCCAGGGACGGAGGATGAAGTAAATCTTCCCTAGGATACGACAAAGATTCGATCTATCTCCTGATGGTGAACATGGGATAGACATTGGATTGGCTGTGATTGTTCACCTGGCAACTCCTTGGTTCGTAGATTCTACATGTTTTCGTTGGCGACTCCACCGGTCTTAGATGTTGAAATCCTCCACTGATCAGATTGCTGCAAGGTGCTACGTGATGAGGTTCAGGATTTTTTGCAGGTCACTTTATTAATGTAGGCACCTAGTCTATTGTTCTTGGTACTTTATGGGAAAGTACCATCCCTAGATGGAGCCTATGTTGTAACAGATATTGAAGATTTCCGATTTTACTAAGGCACTTGTATAATTCAATATAGAAACTTATGTTTTGACAAAAATCTAAAATGGCGCACAGGAGCGGAGCTGATACCTGGCTAGTGCACCAGTAGTAATCATTTTCAGATAACGTTACCTACGCTTGAAGAAACCTATCAACATGCCAGGGTTTGAAATATACAAGTGAAATGTATGATTTTGTTGCAAATAATGGTGCTTTGTTCACTTTTCAAACAAATAAAATGCTCCTAGGTATATGTTGGTTCGGGTAGACTTTATACAGTTGAAATCTATTTAAGTGATATCAAGTATGTTCTGCAAATACGAAACTTGCCATATGGACATTTGCTTCATATTTTGCCAATAGATATTGTATCAGTTTCTTGGAATCATTGGAGAAATTGTGGGGGCAGTTCACAACTACTTTCTTGAGAAGAATCTAAGAATCTATGCTCTCATCAATCGGAAGTGAAGAATATCAATAATAACACAGGAAACTTATGGAATAAACAACACTGCTAGTGGATTTGATAGTGAAGAAGAACTTGCGGTGCAACGAGTGGCAATTGGTTGTGATGATGGTGCTATTCGCATCTATGTTGTTCGTGATTTATAGGAAGGCATGGAATATTACAGGTCCTTTCCAAGAGTTAAAGGAAAAATTTTGAGTGTTTTTTGGAGTTTGGATGCAAAGAAAATATTTGCAGGAGGTTCCGATGGTGGCATTAGGTGTTGGGATATCACTACATTGCACGAGGTATACAGGATAACAGCTAGTCTTGGAGGTTCAGGGAATGGGCCAGACCTCTATATCTGGTCTCTTCTTGTCCTACGAGATGGAACTCTTGTCAGTGGAGATAGTACTGGAAGTACTCAATTTTGGGATGCTCACCAAGGAACTATATTAAAAGTGCTTACATATCACAAGGGGGATGTTTTTTCTCTGACTGCCACACCAAGCCATCAGGGTGTATTTTCTGCTGGTTCTGCTAGCCAGGTAATAAGTTACAAATTTGTTCCTGAGAGTACTGAAACTATTAAAATTACTGTTGAAGACTTGGCTGATTGTGCTGGGAATCATTGGGTCTTTGTTGGTAGCAACCAGGTGCATACACATGATGTTAGGGCTTTGACCGTGGCAACACCCGAGATCTTTGAACAAGGTGATTTGCTTGGTGCTCCAAGTCGAAAGAAATGAAGCTATAGAAAACCATCGGGGATAGATTATCAGAAATGGGCTCATCCAGGAGTTCCAATGCTTATTTCAGGGGGAAAGCTGGGAGAAAGCTCTAGGGCAGAGAGCTCCTTTTGGAATGCAGAGTTATTTTGAGAGCCCGAAATGGAATTATACAGAGTGATGCGTTTTCTTGATATTATGAGATTCATTATGGTCATCTCTTTCACTATGTCCTCCTTTTTGTCATTTAATCTATCTGTTCTTTTATTGACTAAGTTAAAATCTGTCTGGAATTCATTTTACATGCTCCTTTCACACAGTTAATAAGAGTTTTGTTTTAAATGGTGACTGGTCAGAATTCACTCCAGATAAGTGCTCTGTATCTAGCCATAAGCCTTTAGTTTTTTCTTCCAAAGTCATAGTGAAAATTCATCCCTGATAGATGCTTTCACTGTGATGGCCCTTTCCTTTTCTTTTTCTGCTATTATGTAATGATTATTTATAGTTGAAAGATAGACTCACTTTGCCTCATTTTATGCAAGAAATGCGATCCCCGCTATGATCTCCTTTCTGTGGTTTTCACTTGACTCCATGCCCAATGGACTGTTTTCCTGGATCAACCCCCAACCTGATTAAAAATCTTTTCTAATAAGAAATTTGGCCTTCTTACTGTAATTATTGAATATTCCTGAGTAAAAAGCCCTTGGCTGTTGAGAGAACTATCTCTGAGTGTATTAGGTCAGAAGTATACTCAAAATCATTTTCAGGGATTGGCTTGCTGTAACCCAAGTCAAGTTCTGAACAATAAATAAATTTTTCTTTTTAAAAATGTGCTAAGGCTTGGCTCTATTACAGCGTAGAGTCAACTCTTGCGACAACAGTGCACATCCCATGTGTCCACATCATCCCTGGTGACGTTTGCAAGCCATGCCACTTCAAAAATTCCAGGGTCCACATCACCTCCTAGTGACGTCATCATGCCCCACCACTTCGGCTCTTTGGGCTTCGGGACTTCGGGAGTTTCCAGACTAGCACACTTCCAATTCTCCCGAACTCTGATTTCTTGAACTGTCCAAACTTCTGCCATGTGTCTCCCTTATCGGACAGCCCATATTAACCCCAGACTTTGGGACTTCGGAAGTTACCGCTGCAAGGATCAATGGCTACAATTCCTTCGGGCCTTCGGACTTCAGAAAAATCAAACTTCAACTTTTTTCTGAAATGTTTTTATCCGAAGCTCGCGATCTACTTATGCGTGTTTCCTAGGAATCGATGGCTACGATTTCTTTGGGTCTTCGTACTTCAGAGAACTCAACTCTCAACCTTTTCTTTTCCTTGAAGTGCACAGATTTATGCCGCGTGTCCTCCTAGATCGGACGACTACAATTCACTTCAGATCTCTTGGGTCCTGAAATATCAATTCTCAACTTCTCCTTGCTTTCACCTGGAGAACACAATCGATTGACACATGTCCTCCTACAGATTGACGATCCCCGACTACTTCTTCTCTTTAGAGGTTCGTCGCTCGAGTACTAACATGTCATATCACTGCATTCCTTTCAATTTGCGAGGGCACGCATCGACGGTTTGAAGTAACCTTCTTTTCACCCCACAATTCTCCTAATGTTGATACGTAATCCCTTGGTGAAACCATGGTTTGGATTGCGGGACTGCCTTGGGAAATTATCTCTTGTGAAACTTGGTTCCCCGCAATTTCTCTTGTCCATTGATATTTCTCTCCCATGGGATCTGACGGTTGTGACCTTAACCCTTGCTTCCTTTACATCGGATGACCCCTGTTCACCTGTCCTCTGATCCAATGATACCATATCTCTCCTGATCCTACAGTGGAGATCACTCTCGAATTCAAAGGGGGACGAACACGATCCTTTGAACCCCTTACAACTGATATTTGGCAATCTAACTCCTGCGTAGATTTTGCAATTCCATTCCTCCTGAGATTTTCAACTTCACGGTCAAAATTTGATCTCAACCATGAGACTTTGACCAACAGACCCGACCCATACCGGCCTGGTGTTTCAACTAGAAGCTATTGTACCAATCTGTAACATACCCGACCACCTAGAGGTCGGGCTACACCACTTAAACAGGATGCAACACACCCAACCACCCGCAGGCTATGCACGCTACAGTCCCAAGACTCAATTCTCTGATCTCTAATTCAAAAACAAAGGGTTTCTCAACAATGTTAGGAGCATGCACACCACATGCATAAGACAAGATCCATGCCACAACATAAAAGAGATAAACACCGTGCCATGCACAAAAAATAACCAACAAACATGCACATTAGAATACATATCTAAGAGACAATTAAATGCACAACAAAATACATTAAACAGAAAACATAGAGAGCACTTATATTTGCAAGTAAATGTTCACCAACTGGCTGCAGACCAAGGACGTTCCTCCCAACCATAGACACTATTGTTCATTTACTCTCAATAGTAGGTGACCTTGAGCCAGGGCTATGAATCCACAAGGATGGGTCTTAGGCCATGTCTAAATACACAGTAGTTGGCTAAGTAGCTCTCAGGTTTCCCAACCTCACAACAATTCAAATTTCCAGCTCTCTTTCCCCCTCAGCCTGCACAACCCTAAGAAATGAACACCTTTAACTACCATGCAGTCCCTAAGGTTGTTCAATTTCTTTCTAGGGCTCTAATGCTATTGGTCAGGAATCTCCCTACTATAAATTCCAAGGACTCTCAGCTATGGACAGTTCCATCTGAACTGCCATCAAGTTCATGCACACAGGCATCCATTCCTTTCGGGAATGATCAATAAATAATTAAAACCATTCAATGATGGCTCTCCTCTTCCTACCATTCCTTTCCATGCTCAACCCAAGGGCACACCAATTATCAATAGCGAGTGAAGAGGAAGAAGAACAAGTGAACCAGTGAGAAAAGGATGAACCAAGGGAAGAAATACCCCAAAACAACCCCCAAGGGATGTTTAAATAATTACATGAAGATAAGAGCCAAATGGCCTCCCTCCCAAGAATCTCATGTAACCCCCTCTTCTCCATAAAATCAATAATGGGTAAATAAAATAATAATAAGAAGACTTAGCCCCTCAAGCCCCCTCTTGCGTGGAATCATAGCCCTCTATCTCTTTTGTCCTTGTTAGTCTTGCAACCAACAGTGTATTTTATTAATGTATAGGAAGTGTTACATTTCCTAGGCACTCTAGCCCCTTTTCAACTTTACCGGCTCACCAACCTAAGTCATATTTACATAATACATTATAGTTTATAAGGGTTAGAACTGAGATGTTACAAGGGCTAATAGACTGCATTAATTTTTGTTTGCTTTTCCTGGTCCTTTTCCTACTCCTTTATCAACAAAAAGTTTCATTCCTTCCTTCAGTAGAGGTTTAAATAATCCTCTTAAGAATGGGGTAAGATAGAGTTTCACCCCTAAAATTTCTTTTATAATATTTTTAAGTGGCTTGTTCATGAGCCCAAGCAGGCCAAGTGTTGTAACCTGGGCTCTAATACTAATTTGTAACACACCTAACCTCTAAGTACCCTTTCTAGGGATGGGGCATCAAAATTTCTCTTACTTTATTCGTCTTGAATAATCTCTCCGATATCTCCATTCTCTTCTACTCAACCATATCTCTCTAACGACTACTACTTGACTCAAGACCAAGCTCTGGATTGCAAGTTATGGCCTTTCGAAGTTCTTCAAGCATTATAATACATGGGACATGTGGCACCCACATGGATCCACCTCATTCGTACTGTCCCCAAGTTCCTACATCCATGGGGAAGGTTCATCCACCGTCCAATCCAATGATGAGACACAATATTCATTTAACACATGAGCTAGAGGGAAGTTCGACGTTCGACGCTTCGACACTGAACATCCCTTCTCCTTTCTGCATGCCTCTCCTCTGGATTCCCAAATTCCTAAACTCATGAAGGAGCCCTATTGATAGGAAAAATTGACCGTCCGTCAACTGGAAGAACAAGTCCGGTTCGGGGTTGTCTAAATAACCCAAGTCGTTTGGTGTAACTCATTCTGATGGGTTTAATGGCTCCATTAGCCAATCTAAAATCTTAAAAAGAAAATGAAAAGAAAGGAATAACTAAACTAATGCTAACAACTATATGTTATATATGTACATATTCTCTAATATAACTATTGTAGGTGTATTTAAGTAGAAAATCCACAAATCTCACTTCTGTACATCATTTACAAATTTCAAGTTTTAATCGAAACTTATGAAATCGATGTGAAAATAATTGCTTTTTAAGAAGCAGATAAAGAAAGCACATTTAAATCTTTTCTGCTTTCTTTTATAAATCTAACTATTCTTGAATTGAGTAAACTATGGAACGCAGATGTGCAGGTAGTCAAAAGTTGAACCAAACATTCTGGTTTCATTAATATGTAAATGACTAAATTTGAGAAAAATAAAGGAGCTAACATGTTGTTAGTTAGTGAGATGTATCCAAGCGTCTGCGTGAGTGAAGAACATCCAACTTCCACGCCCAGGAGAAAAATCTGCAATAGACTTTATGAATGTTCTAAATAAATTTAAAACATGTATTGGCAGTTTTAATGACAGAAGAGGAAACACAAATTGAACCCTGTGATCTTATAATTGCACATAATTACAACAAGATAAATCTTAGTGGAACTTATTTCATTTCATCATTCAACTAAAATTCAAAGATAAATCCTATCATTCGAATTGGAGATATGATCACAATATTTATATCTGGAGCAGCAAATTATAGACAATATTTACAACATAAGTATCCCAAACATAATAGATCATTAAGTCTAAAGCCATCAGACCTATTAATATATCAGGATTGACAAAACATAAATGAAAACATCATTTACAAAAGGCTAAAGCCAAAATGCATATATGCTGTTTCATTAAGTCTTGGAATCACTCGTCCATCTTCTACTCCTTGCCAAGATGATGTCCTTTACAAAATATAGAGTATTTAAAGATTTTATGAAATCTAATCTTCCTATCTTCTAAGATAGGATAAGATCTCAAAAGATTTAAACATTACAAATATAGAGGGCCTAGAGCCACTCATGATCAAACTATATCTTCAAAATTTATGAAAGTTTTCTCCTATTTACAAAATAAACAAAAGGAGATAGCTAATCAACTAAGTCGAGCATGTTCCATCCCATAATACCAACATCAGATACACCATGTCTTGAAAAAAAGAAATGGGAGCAAGTTAAATATTTTATTAACTAACAATTTCTAAATTTTATATGAAAAATGACTTGGCTACATAATCTCTCGATCTTGGAACTTGGAGCGAATTCTTTGGCCACTTGCAAGTTTTACCCCTGGAACTTCTTAATAAACATATCCCAACCTTGGTTTTTCAGATCCTCACTCGCATCATCATGAAGCAACAAAGCTTGAGGGCCATTCAGCTCTACTCGGACGACAGGGGCCATTATGGGTTCAAGCAGATTGTAACAAGGGTGACTCAAATTAACTATGGGTTTAGATGGTAGTGGTAAGAGGGATAAGTCTAAGCAGATACCATGAAAAAAAAATAAGCAGAGAACTTGTGCGATCATAGCATATACATGGAGGTCTTAGTTATGGGGTTTGAACACTCTTGGTAATGAAAACCCTGAGTACATAGCACTACACAAACCCTTAACCTGTAATGAGAATCCTGTCACTTCATCCTGCCAGCCAAAACGAAGTACATGATACAGTTCTGGTGTGTTTAATTCCCACATTATGTAATGGATATAATCAATTTGCAAAGGGTTAAAATGAATATGTTTTTATAATCCAAATGCGAATCGATATTTGATATTATAGTTGATTTACATGGGATTCAAATAAATAAGCTTACATTCCAAATGTAAATCAACATGGGTGTTACATCGACATTCAAACACACTCAAAAGGAAAAATCAGTCAAGTATTAAATAAGATGTAAGTGGATTGAACCTTTAAAAACGATGCTTGAATAGGGATATAATACAAAATTAAGTTTTCATGCTTGATTCATGCTTTTAGTCATGAATCAACCATGAAAATGCAATATAAAAATAATACAAGAATAATCAAACATATTTTATAGTCCAGTAATCACCCCCAAATAGTGATATTTACAATTATGAGGTGTAGGTAGCTACGAAAAGTGTCGTTTGTCGTTCAAAAGAGAAAAAACATGTAGGGCTGCCAATAGTGGTGACTTATTGGGAGAAGTAGTTATCTCTGCATTACTGACGAGCTCATGTTAGGACTGCTTAGAATGATTAAAAATTAAAGAAAAAATTAAAGGTAATCAAGCATCCTACTCAAATTCCAGAAAGATCACACAGTCCAACTTCAGATGTCTATTTGTTCAAACGAAATCCGGTGACAAGTTTTAATCACAAGAGCAATGATGTTCAAACTAATGTGTCTAATATTGTTGATAGGGATGATGTTGCTAACATGCGTCCATAGCATTGACAGGGATGTCAATTAACCCACTTAGACCCCTCTACCCTGTCCAATAAATGTCAATTCAAAATGAAGGGCATTTTGTGATTAATATCAAAATTTATACCAGATAATTTTCTTGAAACCGACATTGCTTTGCTGCCAGCAAGCCTGTTCAGTACCCCGACAGATTTGTATTGGAATCATGTATGCATTTACCTGCTGCCTGTAGACATGTTTAGTATCTTGACGGGTTTACATACACATCCCACAACTCTCTAGAAATTATTTACAATTTGACATGAATTTAATGATCTTCGGAAGAGAGGGGTGATGCTGAAAATTTCAGTTTTCAGATCACTTGATATTTTTGAGCCTTAATTTTTTTTCTCTTGATGAACTTCATAATGATTTGAAAAAAGTTTTATGATAAGAACAACTTTTCGAGGACAGGAAGACATACTTGAGTTGTTTTCTTTAAAAACAGGGACATCGTAAAGAGCTTTAATGATGATCCTGTTTGCTCATGATTATAAAGTGAAACCAGGAAACCTACTTTGAACATAAGTTTTCTTTAGCTAGTCTGTGTTTCAACAATTTACAACATTGATGATTTGAAAATACCTTTGAATGTTTCTTCATAATGAGGCATTCTGGTTTCCCTCCATGAACTAAAAGGTGACACAGACATGAGTTTCATCAGAAAGCAATGACAACAAGAAAAATGAAAAGAACCAAAATCCAAAAAACAAAAGAAAAATTAAAAGAAAATATGTACAGAGGTGGATCTGGAATTTATCAGGAAAAATACCTTTTGATAGCTTGGCCATTCACCGAGAAGGTGTCTGGATGTCCCTCCAAACTGTGTAGGTAGAAAGAGTTGGGACCTAGTTTTTCAGCGATTACGAAAGGCCCCAACCACAGGTTCTGGAACTTGGTGTGTTCCCCTTTTCCTTCGTGAGGTTTATCCCATTTGAGAACCAAATATCCTACCTCGAAGTTTCTATCCAAAGAAGAGTTTGAATCAAACTAGCTTTTCACAATCTGCTGATGCTGATCCAACCTCTCCTTTGCTTGTGTTCTTACTTCCTCTAGTTTCAGCAAGGCATTAATTCGACTTTCAAGAGGAGGGCATTCCTCTTCTTGAACTTTCTGGGATAATTGCAGAGAGGGAAGAAGAACATGAGGAGGGATAATTGCTTCTCTTCCATAGACAAGAAAGAAAGGGGAATCACCAACAGAGGTTTTTGGTGTCACCCTATCAGCCCAGAGTGCATTAAAAAGGGCGTTGTGCCAATTTTTGTGGTTTTTAGAAACTGTCCTCTTGATGATTTTTATCAAATTTTTATTCGTTGATTATGATAGGCCATTTCCTTGGGGGTAATAGATGGTATAATACTTTAGTTTGATCCCTTTCTCTAAAGCAAAAACATTCATATCGAGGGATGAAAAGTAAGAAGCATTATCAAAGACCAAACATTCGGTAATGTCAAATCTAGTAATGATATTCATGTCAAGGAAACATATTACCTTATTAGTGTTTACCACTTTCAGCGGTGCAGCCTTGGATCATCTAGTAAAATAATTTGTTGTTGTAATGATGTATTTATGCTGCTGCAAAGAAGTTGGGTTAATTGGCCCTATGATGTCAAAACCCCACTGCTGAAAAGGTGAATCAACTAAAACAAGATCGATAACCATTCCATTGTTGGACAGTATAAACCAAAGTAATTTACCTTTCTCAATTGCAAAGACCGATTTCTTAGGGTTGAGAGATATGCCATACTTGTGGCATCATTATAGAACAACCCTAAGGTGAGACAAATGATCTTTCTTGTTTTTGGAGAAAACAGTAACGTCATCAAGATAGACCACTATTGATTGGCTTATGAGGCCATGAAAAGCAATGTCCATTGCTCTCTAGAAAGTGGCCCTGACATTTATGAGTTCAAAAGGCATCTTCCTGTAGGCATAAGTGCCTCAGGGAGTACGAAAATTGGTTTTTAACTAGTCTTGTGAAGACATGAGGACTTGGTTGTATCCTGAAAAACCATCTAATAGTGACAGTGTTTCAGAACCAAATACCTTCTAAAGAACTTGTTCCATTGGAGGAACAGGATAATTGTCTTTATCAGACGCTCGGTTCAAGTTATGAAAATCGACACAGAGTCAAATTTCACCTCTTTTCTTCCTTATAGGGACTAGATTAGACACCCATTGTGTTTGCCTCACAGGAAAGGTTATCTTTGCATTTAGTAATTTATTCAGTTCTTTCTTGACAGTGGGTTCCAATTTGGGGTGCATCTTTCTTAATTTTTGCTGAAAAGTCTAAGTTTGTGGTTTCATGGGGATGATATGTTGTATTATATTAGGATCAAATGTTTTTAAATCATCATATGTCCAAGCGAAAACGTCTTTAAATTCTTTAAGCAATTTGATAAAAGCAGATCATTCTTGCTCGAAGCACCCCGTTTCCAAATTGATATTTTGAGGATTATCCTTAGTCCCTAAATTTACCGTCTCAGAAGTCAAGGAAGAATTGTTCGTCTTACAATTGATTGACCCTCTAAATTTATCATGCAAATCATAAAACTTTTCTAGTCTTACAATGGATCTGGGAATAGAGTTTACCAAATCAGACGTCGATTCAGGAGATCTAGGATCTGATATTACCGTGAAGTTGCAGAGGTTTTCATCGTGAGTGCCTTCATTGATGATTGCACCTTGGAAAGTGTCCTCCATATCCAAGAAGTTGATGATCTGTTCATGATCATGAAAAAATCTCCAATTGGTGTTGTTGTCTGGGATCGATGGCTTGAACAATAATTCAATAAAAAATGCATTCAAAGAGAGACCTTTTGCGGGAAAAAGTTTATAAGCGACATTAGCCAATAGGTCATCCTTAGAATTGCTTAATCTAGGAATGGAATTGATGTTAAATGCTAAAAATTTCTGTATCAAACTCCATACCTCAGTTTGGTAACTTCTCAGATGCAGTGACAAGTAGTGTATGGAGTTTCTTACCTGTCTGACCACTATCTCCGAATCACCAAACACTATTAAATTTTTTACATCCATATCCAAAGCTTTCTTAAGCCCTTGTAGAAGTTCTTTGTATTTGATAGTGTTATTAGTGCATTTGAACTCTAATCGACAGATGATGAGAGTTTTATTACCTACCGGGTCGATGAGTACACATCCTGCACTAGATCCTTCTTTGGATTTGGATCCATCGAAGTAAAGTGACCATATATGAGCTTCATCAGCAATGTTTGGCACATTTGAAAAAGCTTCTGACTGAGTACAGGTCATGAGCTCTGATTGTTGCTCCAGATCGGTGATGGGGGAAGTTTTGGCCATGAAGTTACCAAAGACGGTGTTCATTCCCTGCATTTCAAGTGAATTAGTAGCTGAGGTAAAAGGTTCATTTGGGTCATTCAGATCTGTCACGGTATGCTTCAGATAGCTTTCATGGTTTATCCTAATTTTATTTGGCTGCCCATTTTCTCGTAACCACAAATGAGGCCAATCTATGGCAAAGTACCCATGCAACTACTTAGACCAATCCTTGCTCAAGAACAAACCATAGACTTCAGGGATGTCAACAACAATGATAATAATTTGATGAACCTTAGGATTAGAAGATAACCTAACCAGAACATTCTTCAGTTCACCGATTACCTTAACATTCATCCGATAGAGATGAATGATTTTAAGACTAGAAGGATGAACTTATTCGTTAATTTTTTGGCAAACAGATAAAGTCATCACATTCGATGATGTGCCAAAATCCACCATGCAATTATGGTCATTTCTATTAAAAGTTTCAAAAGTTAATAAGAAAGGTGGGACATTTTTGGGAGTATTAATAACAAAATTCTGTTGATTTTTAGCCCCTGTCCCTGAAACAATTTTATCTATATTTGATATAGTTTTTTCAGTCAGATCCCTTTTATCTGGGGGTTCGGATGTCATTTTAGTAGGGATCTTTTGGGTTGTTTTAGAACCGATTTCTGCAATTTTCTTTCTGTTAAGATCGTTGTTCTTACTGTTTTTTGCGATGTTCTGAAGCATTTTCTGTAGAATAAGAGGAAATTTCAAAAGTTCGAAAACATAAATATTAGCCCTTAGTTTTTTCATGTCTTTAATCAAGTCATTTTCTAAAATTGGGGCTACTAAACTCTGTTTTATTTCAGTCTGTTTTGATTGTTTTGAAGGCACATTATTACTCATTTCGGAAGACAATTTGCTCTGTGCTTTGCTTCTGGTATTGTAAGGATGAACAGTTTCAAATTTTTCTTGAAAGATACTGTCAGAAAAATGTTAGAAGATATTGCGAGATGACTCCTCTTCTTCAACTACTTCTTCCTCAAATACGTCTTCAAAAATTTTAGGGGGGGCAGAGTTATCATTTGCTTCAAGAATAGTTTGCAAAGCATATTGTAAACTTTCAAAATTAAGACCTTCAGGGGTAGGATTTGGCTGGTTGGGGGGAAAAGGTTTTCTAAAAGGAGGTTTAAAACTTCTTTTGCTTGAGGATGCTTCTTCAACCAATATCTTCAAGTCTATGACTTGATTTGATCATCTTTGGACAACCTTTTGCAAACTTTCTAAATATAAATTTTCTGGTTGACTTTTGGATTTAGGAGGCCTAGTAAATATTTTTACTTTCTTTTTGGAGGATGAGGCTATTTCAACTTCACTATTGAGATTGTATTTTAAACTTAATATGTCTTTTTCGATTTGGCTTGCCTACTAGAAAGATTCCAATAATGTAGACTTCTTAGACCTTTTAACCCAAATTGCTACATTATTATGTAGGGATTTAGTGTAATATGCAATAATAAGACTTTCAGCAGGCATTGAATCAACGAAAATTTGATTCTTTAATGTAAGGAACCTTTGGTTAAAATATTTTACTTTCTCCTTAGGGTTCATTTTTAGGCTGGAAAGTTCCATAACTAAGACTTCAGGAGTTTTATCATCTCTGAATTTCTCTAAGAAACATGTTTTAAATTTATCCCAAGAGACAATGGTCTGGGGATGTTGGGAAAAATACCATGTAGAGGCATTTCCCTCAAATGTATAAGGAAAGAGTTTACATACTACATCTTCATGCTCTACACTTCAGAGTCTAATGGCCAACATGAATTTCTTTATGTGATCTTTGGCAGATTTCTTAGAATCTGGATCAAATTTTGGTAACCATTTCTCTGGGTGTTTTGGTAATGGGTGTTGGGATCCATGCACAACCACAACATCTTTATCAAGCCATGGTCTAGCATGATTGTTTTGGTTTTCCATGGGTGTAGGTGGTGTCGAAGGCTGAGATGGTTTAGATGAAGAACTGCCTTCATCAGAAGATTCTCCTCTTGAGGAGGATGGAGATGAATGAGGTGGGGAAGGTGGAATACCAGATCCCCCAGCTTCGATAACAGGTGTCTCGGTAGGATTGATAATATCGTCTCCTAGAGGGTTTAAAAGCAGACCAGTGCTTTCAAGTTGTTCTCTGATATCAAAGAAAGCTAAGGGATGATTAAGTGGCCTACCAGATTGTCTCATACGGGCCAAAGCACTGTGTGTCCTTAAGAGTGATTGACGAACAATTTCTTGTACGTCGACCTCTTGAGGGTTTGGTGTTACTAGCTCAATGAGAATCTCAGGATTTTCGTTCGAAGTAGTTGCTGTTTCAGAAGTAACGTTGTTGTCTGAGAGACTATGTGTTACTACAGGGGAGCGAGTGTGTGGGGGTGGAGTTTTTTTACTTCCACGTGCCATCAATTGTATTTAGGCCCTCCTTCTAGCGCCATTTTTTGATGGGCAAAATTGACCATTCGTCAACTGGAAGAACAAGTTTGGTCCAGGTTTGTCTAAATAACCCAAGCTGTTTGGTGAAACTCATTCTGACGGTTTTAATGGCTCCGTTAGCCAATCTAAAATCCTAAAAAGAAAACGAAAAGAAAGGAATAACTAAACTAATGCTAACAACTATATGTTATATATGTACATATGCTCTAATATAACGATTGTAGGTGTATTTAAGCAAAAAATATACAAATCTCACTTCTGTACATCATTTACAAATTTCAAGTTTTAATTGAAACTTACGAAAGCGATGTGAAAATAATTTCTTTTTAAGAAGAAGATAAAGAAAGCACATTTAAATCTTTTCTATTTTCTTTTATAAATCTAACTATTCTTGAATTGAATAAACTATGGAACGCAGACGTGCAGGTAGTCAAAAGCTGAACCAAACATTCTGGTTTCATTAATATGTAAATGACTGAATTTGAGAAAAAGAAAGAAGCTAACTTGTTGTTAGTTAGTGAGATGTATCCAAGCGTCTATGTGAGTAAAGAACATCCAACTGCCACACCCAGGAGAAAAATCTGCAATAGACTTCATTACTGTTCTAAATAAATTTAAAACATGTATTGACAGTTTTAATGACAGAAGAGGAAACAAAAATTGAACCCTGTGATCTTATAATTGCACATAATTACAAAAAGATAAATCTTAATGTAACTTATTGCATTTCATCATTCAACTAAAATTCAAAGATAAATCCTATCATTCGAATTGGACATATGATCACAGTATTTATATCTGGAGCAACAAATTATAGACAATATTTACAACATAAGTATCCCAAACATAATAGATCATTAAGTCTAAAGCTATCAAACCTATTAATATATCAGGATTGACAAAACATAAATGAAAACATCATTTAAAAAAGGCTAAAGCCAAAATGCATATATGTTGTTTCATTAAGTCTTGGAATCACTCGTCCATCTTCTGCTCCTTGCCAAGATGATGTCCTTTACAAAATATAGAGTATTTAAAGAGTTTATGAAATCTAAACTTCCTATATTCTAAGATAGGATCAGATCTCAAAAGATCTAAACATTACAAATATAGAGGTCCTAGAGCCACTCATGATCAAACTATATCTTCAAAATTTATGAAAGTTTTCTCCTATTTACAAAATAAACAAAAGGAGATAGCTAATCAACTAAGTCAAGCATGTTCCATCCCATAAGATCAGCATCAGATACACCATGTCTTGAAAAAACGAAATGGGAGCAAGTTAAATATTTTATTAAGTAACAATTTCTAAATTTTATATGAAAAATGACTTGGCTACATAATCTCTCGATTAGAAAAACAACAAAGAAAGCATGACTATAACAAAAATCAATCTTACCATTTAACTAATAACAAAAAATGGATCACGATATCTTAGAATTTATCACGGCGTTTACACTGTCAACATTTTTTATCACAATATTGCTTCTCCTTTTTAGACGCTTCGCTTGTCTTTGTGCATTTGCCTTGAGTTCACATTTTTTGTTTGCCAACAATTCATTGTGAGTCGTGAGAGATTTGATCCTTGCTTGGAGAATGGGGATATTTGTATAGTACTGCCCTATCCAATGAAAGCAGACTTCGCAATGCACAGTAGGGGCGATCTGTTGAGGAATCACATAATTGGGTGCCAAAACATCAACACTGCCTGTTGTCGACCTTTGACTGAGCTTAATACCAGTAAACCCCTTTCTATATTTTAGACACAGTGGGAGATTATTGACATAATCAAATGGTTGATTAGGATTTGGTTTGGGACAACTTGAATCTTCCTCTGCTAGAAACCTTTCAATCTTGGAGTCTGAATCCTCATGGATCTCGATTGAATTGATTGTGCTCACATGAGGCTTGGATATATTACAAAGACTCCTTGAAATGATTCGACCAACCCTCTTATTACGAAACACTAACATTGCTTGATTCTTTTTTGACTATTTGCGAGGGTTTTTACTGTCGGATTTTACAGTAGGGTTAGGGAAGACAAATGGTTCATGCACATGAGCTTCTATAAACTCAACACTAATACCCTGTTTTCCACATAAAAGTTGATTAGGCAATGCCCCTTCATGAGGGTTTTTATCCAAAAACTCTAGTTTGCCACTTGAGAAATCAAGAGGTTTTTCTATCATAGGCTTATCCATCACAGGGATTTCTACAGTATTTACTGTAAAAAAACCATTTCGAGCTAAGAACCCATTCCAATCATCACCCGGGGTTTTCAAATGATGAACCAACAATAACTTAATCAAACCATGGCGAAAGAGGCTAGAATCTAGGTTTTGCTTCTTGTATCTCTTCAACATTTTATACAGACTCCTTAGAAAATAAAACGACGTGTTCAAACTGAAGCCTATAAAATGCATGAGCAATCACACATGGTAAAGGAAGACCAGGCCATAACGACCTTCACAGGTAATAAATTGTTTTAAAACTACTAACAGACCGTGCCATCTAGCCTTGAGCAGGGAGACTAGAATACCTTTGTCACAACAACCAATCTTTCTGGAGGTGACGAAAATACTCCACGACACTTCATCCAATTTCAAATTTTTGAACCAATTTTGACCAGTGAGAGGGAGCCCTATTGATTCACTCAAAAAATCTTTAGTGACCTCCAACTGAATATCACCAACCTTTTCTTTGTATTCATCAAATGTTAGAGCGAATTCTTTGGCCACTTGCAAGTTATACCCCTGGAACTTCTTAATAAACATATCCCAACCCTGGTATTTTAGATCCTCACTCACATCATCATGAAGCAACAAATATTGAGGGCCATTTGGCTCTACTCGGATGACATGGGCCATTATGGGTTCGAGCAGACTGTAACAAGGGTGAATCGAATTAATTGTGGGTTTAGATGGTAGTGGTAAGAGGGATAAGTTTGAGCGGATACCATGAAAACAAAAAAAGTAGAGAACCTGTGCGATCATAGCATATACATGGAGGTCTCAGTTATGGGGTTTGAACACTTCTGGTAATGAAATCCCTGAGTACATAGCACTACACAAACCCTTAAATTGTAATGAGAAGCCTGTCACTTCATCCTGCCAACCAAAACGAAGTATATGATATGGTTCTGGTGTGTTTAATTCCCACATCATGTAATGGATATAATCGATTTGCAAAGGGTTAAAATGAATATGTTTTTATAATCCAAATGTGAATCGATATTTGATATTATAGTTGATTTACATGGGATTCAAATAAATAATCTTACAGTCCAAATGAAAATCAACATGGGTATTACATTGACATTCAAACAAACTCAAAAGGAAAAATCATTCAAGTATTAAATAAGATGCAAGTGGATTGAACCTTTAAAAATGATGCTTGAAAAAGGATATAATACGAAATTAAGTTTTCATGCTTGATTCATGCTTTCAGTCATGAATCAAGCATGAAAGCGCAAGATAAAAATAATACAAGAACAATCAAACATCTTTTATAGTCCAGTAATCACCCCCAAATAGTGATATTTACAGTTATGAGGTGTAGGTAGCTACGAAAAGTGTCGTTTTTTGTTCAAAAGAGCAAAAACATGTAGGGATGCCAACAATCCCAGAATCTCTCCATGTGGCTCCGGCCTTTGGGCCTTTCGGCTTATCCTCGATGCTACACCCCAAGCCTCTGAAGTCCCGAAGTCCTGGACTCCCGAAGGATCCACCCTCACACATGGTGACGTACTGGATGCAGAGGAAAGTACAGGTGGGTCCCAAATACTCCTCTTGCCAAGTGGAACAAACATGTAAGTGCCATGGGTGACACACGACAATGCATAAAGGACACACAACCACTATAGTGGGTGACACATGTCACATTTTTATTGGGCACATAGGGTCTATGAAACACACGAATCCAGGTGACATGTGGCATGTCAAACATGGGTCCACATCACCTTTGGTGATGTCAATGTGCCACATCACCCCAGACTAGTAGCCTTCCAAGTCCTTTGATGTCACAGTCAAGGTGTGTCCACCTAACCCCTTGTTTTACGACCTCCGTTACTTCATAACTTCAGCATTTGGAGGATCTGTGGTGTGATTCCTTATTACTCTCGGAGTGATCAACATCGGGTTGAACATGGTCTAGATATAACGATCAGGGGAGATCTCGAAGGTTCCCTAGATCTACAGTCCTCGTCACTTCCCAGCTCCGACCATCGAGGGTTTCCACATTATGTCTGCTCTGCTCTTTTGAATCAGGGGTTCACCGAAGTACCATACGTGGGTCCCTCCACTGAATGATCAGATGGTTAAGAGGGTTTCTTAATGAACTTCCCAGATCCATGGCTCTGCTTGCTTTGTAACTTTGACGTTCGAGGAGTTTGAAGCTATAACATCTTCATTCTCTCGAAGTAGGAATTCACCGAAGTTACCTCGACGTAGATCCAATGACCAAGGGGACTCTTGAATACCCTCAGATCTGCAGCTCGCATTACCTTGTGATAGATGAATGGATGAAGTTTAACATTCGGGTAGGTATATCTTCCACAGTTAGAGAAACCGCCAGGCGTCGGTCAACCTTGTGGGTAACCATAACAACTAGTTTCCTTCGATCGATTTACAAATGGTAGGGTTGTAGTACTCTAGAGCTCTAAAATCCTAGATTTTCGAAGCGAGAAAGGCTTAGCTCCTTTCAGGCCTAGCCTAGGGTTCCTAGACCTTAATCACATGGGTCCTTCGAAAACTATCGTGGGCTATGCGCTAATCTCTGAGCTGAGAATTTGTTAAGGACACAGGCATGATCCTTTGGTCACACGAGTGAAAGGTATGAAGGAGGTGCCCTCTTTCCATAGGGTTTGAACTTAGTATTCCTGTGAAGTTAGATTCTAGAGGTCGACAGGACTTAAGCATCCCTGTAAATCCTTCCCCGACACTCTTGCAGACTTACATCCCGTATCTCTCCAGCTGCAAAGTTGAGGAAATAAAAATGCCATTCAAAAGCATAGGTTGATAGAGAGACAATACATATTTATACCTTAATCATTCAATACAGAACTTAGTCATAGACATATAAATATATTCAATCATCAATTCCATTTCAACACATAGAGTATAAAAATACTTATAAGAAAACCCAAATTTGTGAAGTGACTATTGAAAGGGGTGCTTGTTTCCACCCAACCATAGGCACAACCACTCCTGAATGGATTTACCGCTACCCACCCTCGATATAGACCAAGATGATCTGAGAGAGACTCTTTCTTATTTCTCAGTGACAGTTAGGGATGGAGGTTACTCTCCTCCTCCCACAGGATCTTGGCCACCATTTTTCTCTATACCAAGCAAGGAGGTCTGCACGAGTACTTCCACAGTCACTCGTAAGCCCTGTTTATCATCTTGTAACGAAAACCCTGCCAACAGCTCCTTGCGCCTAGAGTGAGCTTATTTCTCAGTTCTTCCTCAAACCAGAGAGCTGCAAGTTCTCTTTTCTCTTCTCGATATTAGTCTTTTGACTCTTCTCTCTCGCATATCTTCTTCCTTTATCCCCTGCTTCTTCCCATGAAATCACCTCTTTTCTTTCCTTCCTCAGCAAGGTTGAGTGGGTTTGAATCCCCAGCTCATGGTCAGGTCTGGAAGTCTAGCAGATGGGTACTCTGCCCCATCCCCTCATTAACTCTTGAGGAGGACTCTTCCAGCTACCAGTCTGACTGGTAAATCATTTCTGGGTCAGAGGATGGTTCTGGGTCTGAGTCATTAAATACAGTAAGGTACTGGTTTGGTGGGGGGGGGTCATATCAACCATTTCTAGTTCCCCTCATCATCTCTCTCATAGCACCATGGTATATCTTGGAAAACCCCCCTTTCAACAATTATGCAACACTGTCCATTTTCTATTAATAACCAAAAATACATACATTGACCTTTTATAACAAAAAGGTTCATCAAATCCAACATTCACACATATCTAGTCTTCCATAGTCTCTTGTCCAGTTATAATTATATTTACAAATTGGGGG
The DNA here is from genome assembly GCA_032191745.1 of Picea mariana. NCBI lineage: Eukaryota > Viridiplantae > Streptophyta > Pinopsida > Pinales > Pinaceae > Picea > Picea mariana. Next base: position 30,938 of record JASDQU010104077.1, read on the forward strand.
AAACAAGGTGTATTACAATGGAACCCACAGACATCCAGAAATTTGAGGCAACAGATTGGGCATCCCTGGGTGTGCTTTTGATCATATTTCTTAAATCCAAGCATTCTACTTCAAGAGCATCAATTTTTTTGTTTTTGTGGTACCAAAGTCTCCATTACAATTGCATAACATGTATTGTAATTCTCTTCCTAAGCATGAATTCTGCTAGTTTACAAAAATATGGAGGTCCTATTATTAATAATTAGGTCCTCATGCTTGTGAAGAAACTTGTGGATATCCAGGATCTCACAATAGGGACAGTTCCCCATGTGATGATGGCATTCCATGTCTTGTAACCACCAACAACGAAATTCAAGAGTAAACCCAACCATGGAAAAACCCTTCAATTTTCCCCTCAATTTGTCAATGACTTCCTTCCAACTAGAGAAAGTTGATCCTGACACTTACCTCACTTTCCCAAGCTGGCCTATTCCAATCCAAAGTCTTTAGGCCCGACCCATGACCACTTGCAATACTATCAAAAAAATAATGGCGACTCCAATTTCCATCGAGAAGCCATAGATCCTAATATGACCCCAAGGGGGGTATATATGGGATTACGTGTATATGATATGACCCCAAAGGGGGCATATATGGAATTAAATGCATATTTAATGGAGTAAATATTTATGTAACAATGGTCAACGCAATAAAGGGGTCACAAGTGCAATTTGTGAATAGGTATTATATTAATCATGTAGTCTTTATTGAAGGGACCCTATGATTGGAATGTATGAATGTATTGGGGTATTTGGAGGAGGTTATCCTATTCTTTAAGAAGTTATTATGTAATTCATCTCTTTTATCTATCTTGGAGTTGTGCTCCACACTTGCATTTGGTGTACATGGTGTGTACTCTAGTTTATTATGATATCTTAAGTATTTGTTGCATATCAGATCCACTAAGTGAAAGCCAATTGTAAAGCACAAGAGCCACATGTATGAATTGGGACGGTGCTGAGGTTTCCAAAAAAAACACTAGATGGAGGATATCATTCCACACTACAAGTAAATCTGACAAACCAAGACCTGAACTCTATAATCCCACCTATGCTTAGAATAATAACAAGTTCCACTTGATTATGCCCGCCCTCCATTAAACTTGGAGTGTGTGGGGGTACTTCTGAATTTATGAAGGTTGTAGTGTATTCTTGTGATTCGATTGCCACATGTCGATTTCCTTGAAATACTACTTCCATGAAAAACATTGGTTTGGACATTCAATTGAAAAATTAAGGAATTGGGAAGAAATACAAATCCCCACTTTCTTTTTTGTTGGACAGCTGGTTTGGACAATTGTTTGCCATTGATGTCAACTCTTGGAGATTGATGTCAATCCTTAGAGATTGATTTCGACCCTTGGAGAATTCTGGAATACCTAGAGATGTGGACAATATCATTGGACAATTGGTTATCATCTGTATGATCGAGGTTGATTGTGAGTTAGTTGATGTCAGTTTATGTGATGGATACATTTGATGAAGTCTGCATGAATCCCCAGAGGTGTGGTTATGGAGCCAAAAGTTTGTTGAGGATGAAAATGCAGGTAAGATACTCATAGATGGAAAATACTCATCATTCCATTTCCGATGATATGTGGAGTGCCACGTGGTTCCTCACGATTAGGGAGATATGGAATTGTAAAGTTGGAAGCCCCTAGTTGGTTACAAGTATTAGTCAAAGGGTAACATGGTTGCAAAAGTAAATCCCTAAAGTAAGGAGAGAGATTATTGTGAAAAATTATATAAATCACAATCAGAGAGGAGCCAAATGGCTCACATTCAATACAACTGGAGGAAATCATCGGTCTAGAAAGCCCCAGAGTTACATCACCAAATTTTAGATCATCAATGACCATTCCAACCCAGTGTGGGAGTCCAAGAAGACAAGGTGAAACAGGTGTGCACAATCCACTATTAGATCTAATAACCATCTATGACGACGAAGAGAGTTTGGAGGTCTCATTGGTAACTTTGATACCAATTACAGAGGAAAAGGAACATGAGAATACATTTTCTCCAAGTCCCGATGCATCAGTTCAAAACCATCCATAGGGAGACCATGAGGTCGAAAGTATTTTAGACACTCAGTTTATCGACTTGTCGGGGACTCCAAAATAAAACTCCAGAGAGGAGCTAGAATCAGGTGGACAAAAATAGGAACTGCAACAACAAGAGATCGACACCACAACAACTGATCACCAAGTAAGTATTAAACGTATCAATGACTCGTCAATTTTGGTCGATACCTCACCAACCGATGAACACCAGATGAAGTTCGAGCCATCAAAGCATATGAAAGAAGTATAAGAACATGTCCTAGAAAAAATACACACAGTAGGGAGCTTGGGAAATGCTCTAACCTGGGGAGAACATCAAATCCCTGGGCTTGTTGATGAGGTTGTTGATATATAGGCGATTGATTATGATAGGAAGAGGAAATCTATCATGAAGAGGACCACCAAGAAGAGAATACTCACACTAGATAACTCGATTCTCATCACCACAGAGGATAAGTTGCTCAGTACATAACATGTAAATAAATATAAGCTCATCAAAACAGGGATGAATATCATCTACGCCATTTGGAAAAATACTATCAAGACTCAACGCAGGCCACGATGTTTATGAAGAGTGAGTTACAACATGTTTATGAAAAGTTCACAAGCGAAAGACATATTTTCACTATAGGTATAGATGATTTCTAGGAAGATACCCTTATGGCACTAGCAACCTGCAAGGACATGGAGAGATGGTATGAAAAAGAATACCACGCAATAGAAATAATTGACTACATCAGCGCAGTGCAGAAGGGACGAGATGCATAGGAGCATGGTATTCGAGTGATAAGGGATATAAGCATCTCTCAGATCAGGAAAGAAGTTGAATATTGGGTAAGTATGGCCTAGGAACCTTAGCAGGAGATACATAAGAAGTGGCCCAAGAGTGAAAAGGCTGGGAAAATATCAATCGAGAGATGAAAGGCATTGGCCTCCCAGAATTTGACTCACCCGAAGACTTTGTCGACCTGCATGACATAGTCAAGAGACATGCAGAACAAGAATCATCATGGGCAACAAAGATTTTACAGATGTCGAGCATGGAACTGAGTCAAATACAATAGTTTATGGAACATCCGATCAAGTCTCATGCAATTCTATAGTGATTGAGTGCCAAAATAATCAAATACAGAGAACGAGTAGTGGAAGTGAAAGAAATACTTTCATCCCCGATGGACCAACATAGATTCTTGTACGCTAACACATGCGAGGATATCTTCGTCAAGTGGTCAGAGAATGAGAAGATTCATCCACTCCAATAGAACCACGAGTTGATTTCCAGAGAACAAATAGATTGAGCACCACTTGGCGATATTTTGTTTTACTTAACTTAAACTTGTAGCAACTATTTTTAGTTAGTGATTCTTTATAAATAAGGGGATTGACCTTTTAGAAAGGGTCGGTGGTTTTGGGAAAATACCCTCTTTTGAGAATTGTAAAAGAACTATTTCTGAACAACCTTAATTGAGAAGTCATGTTTAGGACCAGAGACAGAATTTTGTTTTTCATCAAAGGCGTTATGTGATTGGATTGGGAGGAATTAATTGCAAATTTTATTTCGGTAATTGATGTTGTAATGAGTAAGATTTTTTGAATCTATTGATAAGTTATCTGTTTCAATATTTTTGCAGTTCTTTTGTTCTTAATGATGGAAATCAAATCGTTGTGTTAATGTTTGATTGATGTTAGAGATAAGGAAACTATTTTTATTGCAATCATCTTATTACATGCGTATTTTTCTTACGATAATTGTATCTCAGTCAATAATGAAATACCAACAAGTTAATGTATTAGTACTAGGCTTCTAATAGGTGTGAATATCTTTGTTTGCATGCTTGAGCACGACAGTTATCCCAAGCTCATCCTTCTTCAGTAGTTAATAATCCCTTCTAACAGTTGGTTTATACCAGCACATCTCATTCTATTAGACTCATCTAATAAAAGAAAAGACAAAAAAGAGAACGTTTAATATGGAGGAACTTTCATACAAAGACATCCTATCAATCACCAAGTAAATCCCATCGATAAATTAGCTAGATCGAAAGATTTGGAGAACAATTCCACCATCAAATGTTGCAGAGTCTAATTGGGCCTCTAAGGTGGGTTTGGTTCCTACGGTTGAGTTAAAGGGATATCTAACCCCTCAACACAACCATCATAAATGCATGTGCTCAAGACACACATTTATCTACTGTAACACTATATTCTGATCTAAGCGCTAGCTATAAGATTCATTTACTTAGAGATATTCTGCATATTCCATTAGTTTATTCTTACTGCATAGCGTTCATTCCTTTTTCATATAACATATTCATCATAACAACTCATTAAAGAAAATATAATAATAAACATTGCATACAGTCACATAAAACACATGTATACCGTGGTTCACCCTCCCTGAGGCTATGTCCACAAATATTTGTCACTTGGGATCTTTATTCATATTCTATGCAAATCCATTGTTGCACACTGTACAATTCTTCTGCCATTACATTCGATCTCCACAGATCGCAAAAGTATTTCAACAAGACCTCCTACTCAAACAAAAACCCTATTACAATATCAACTATACATATGTCAACCAAAACGACAATAACATTGACAACCTGCTATCCAAAGAAAATACAACCCTCTCATCACCCTTGCAAATCCCTTACAAAAACCCTAACCCTAAGAGGATTAGGTTTTCCCACTTTTTCCTTGACTTAATCTTGGTTGGTCCTTGATCCAACCGTTGCTCCAAGTTGGCGCTTGTCCACTTTTCAACTACTCCACCACACTTTTTCGACTTTGTAACTTCTTTTGTCTATGCTTCTTTTTCCCCTTTTTCCGGTGTCACTTTTCCTTTATTCCCGGTGCGCTCCCCTGTTTTCCGGTGCTACTTTAATTCATTGAAAACTTCTTCGATTTTTCGCAAAATTGGCCTACGCCAACAACCAACTCTTCAGGTAGCATAAAATTCATTTAATGAAAACTATGCAAGTATGAATTTTATGTATTATGTTGCATGATTGTTGAAGGGAATTAGGTAAGAATTCCCCCATACAGAGTTATTTTATAAAATGACATTAATATATAGTTCGACTGGATTAATGAAAATGATGCACCACTTAGTGTGGTAAGGGATGAAGACCTGTGATAATTATAAAAGTTGTTTATCTTTTGAATGAATACAAATTACATGGTAGCATGTCATGCTATATTGGTTATGAGATAATAAACAAAACAATAAAAAGGTATGATCTTATTATAGGAATGAATGCCAGTAAATATAGTCATGTATGAGGCCATGACATGGCTGGACATGGAAATGATTTAGTGCTACACAAGTATCCAAGGAAACTTCCTACTTATAGATAAGGTTTGGACTGCAACCTTTTTTGTAACACCAAATAGCACCATTGAATTCTATTCTTGGTGTAGCATTTGGGTCAAAAAACAAGGCATCCAAATGGTTGAGAAAATAATAGGAAGTGCATGGATGATGTGTGGAAGCATTGACCAGACCTTCCAATTCACCATGGTTTCATACATGACTTAGATAAATGGAATTATGAAATCAATGCAAGGGTGCATTGAATAGAGATGCATAGAGAGTTGCACTCATGCTTAGTGTGTAAGTGGTAGAGTTCCACTCATACATGATAGAGTTATTTATGATTGAATGCATTTGGGTGCATATATGCATATATGATATCTAATAGAAATGATTATGCTAAAAAATGAAATGTTATAATTATTAATGACTCCTGGAGTTGAGAGCATTTCAAAAGCTATTAGATATTGCAACAAGAGAGTTGCAAGTTAAAGTAGTCACCTAAAAATGCACTATAAGAAATCTTTGTCAAGGAAACAAAGTAATAATGGATGGAGAAGGATAAGCATAATCACTAAAAACATACATGTGAAGGGAATGAAAATTTCATTGCAATTAATAAATGAAATGATAAAAGTGATTGAATTGTCAAGCATGGACAATTATGATATCAGTTTGTAGGCTTTTGTAGCGATTGTAGTAAAAATATATTTCACAGGAAATACTAAAAATCTATTTGGCTGAATGAAAGATGAAAAGATTACAGGAAAAGTGGTCTGAATTAGGACACTTTTGCAAGCCATAAGAAATATTAGTGCTTGTTGTTACAACAATCAAGAAAATATGAGATGGAATTTCATATTTTCGAAAAATATGAATTTTCTTATGAAACAAAAAAAAAAATCGAATTTTTGAATGAAATTGTTCTCACATTGTCTCATGTTGATTGTACATGTGTCATATAGATGAGATGATGGTATTAAATATGGGTTGATTTCTAAGAATGGATATCGTTGGGACATTGGAGCTTTAAATTACAGATCCATAGTGGGGGTCTGGTAATGAGCTAGCACTCTCCTTGTGTGTGAAATCCTTGAAAACATGGATTGTTGAAGGACTGTGTAGTAGTGAAAGGATGTCTGAGCCTAGAAGGGTGAGTGAAACAAGGAAGAGGGAGATCATTAATTCCACAGTGAGCCAAATTATTGGCTTAAGAAGCTCTATGGAATAGAGAAAATGACTTCCAGCTGAAGTATGAAGACATGAATTAGGTGCTTGGAAAAAGAGCACCAGAAAGACAACAAGTTTCAAATCACAAAGGCATGTAGCTTCTTGAAGAATTTTGAATGTACATTGCATATAATGCACCGAGGATAGTGCATAAATAAGGGGGAGGGGAATGTAATACTCCCATATTGGTCCCCAATTATAATTCTACATATTTTTTTATAGGTTGGTGAACCAGGATATTATAAGCCATAATGCCTATGTGATTATTAGGATAGAGAGACTAGAAGCTAAAATGTTGGTAACCCTATTATTGTAACATGTGATCATTCATTTTGTTAATGAAAAAAGATCGATGCTACAGGCCAACTAGACAAAAAGAGTATGTGGGGATAAAATTCACTAGAAAGGGAAAGGGGTATAAGAGTCTAGGAAGAGCATCTAAACCTAGGGGGATTAATCCAAGGGAATATTTTAATAATATTTCCTAAAAAAATAATTTATGGGTATTGTTGGGATAGGAGTTTGGGACTATTTTTGGGAGCTACACATTGTGCACAAAAGAAGGAAAGACGGTTGGCACACTTTTCGGACCAGCGCCCGTGCAAAGGAAGGAATATCGTTGAAGTTGTTAAGTATTTTGGGTCCTTAGATATGGGCTAGGCCCTAATGTAAGTGTATAAATATTTGAGGGTTTTGGGGTAGTGAGAGAGCTAAGCATGAGATGAGAATAATTATGCAATGTATGCAAGATATGTAAGAGTGAAGAGAAACAAAGATATATATAGAGATAGGAGAATGACAAGAGAATTGTGTATGAGTGTAGTGCACATATTTTGAAAGAGATGATTTTGAATAATAAAATAAGAAGTCGGTTTTTGTGGACATAGCCCATCTTCGGTGAACCATGTTAAATATGGTGTCTATGTGTCTTTACGTGTTTGTTGTTCTGTTCATTGCAGACATTTGATGTATCTCTATTATTTTTAATATGTTACATGTTCTTATGTTTCTGCGCACATGATATAAGTTATAATGAGCTAATGTTAAGTATAATGGTTATGAGGACTACCTCCCATCCCTTCATCACTTTATAAATCTGGTTCCTGCAGTCCCCATAGATACCTCAGGTGAGACTTCACCTGCTTGCAGGTGATGTCGAAAGGGCCCGCACCTGAGGGTTTTGTTGGTGAATTAATGTTGAAACCTGGTTTTTCCCACTGCACGCCAACAAATGGTTCCTTTTCCGAGATCTATTTCTGTGACTCAGGGGAATGTGGAGGATGAATAAGGAAGAGATAGGACAATGGTTAGAGGAAAATGAGTGCTAGTTTACCATAAATCAAAATAAGAACCCACATATCAACTCAGAGTAGTGGTTACAGAGGTTTGTATTTATAAAATTACATGAGACTTTATTTATTGATTTCCCAATAGCCTTGGATGAGTGGGTACAAAGGTTAGATAAAAATAATGGAACATTCTACACTATTGTTCCGAGGAATTGTACCCATGAGTTTATCCGACAAGTTAATACCATAATTAATCATATCTTGCGCGTAGTTTATTTGTAGCTGGATAGTGTATTGGGGGTTATATTACTGAGTTTGCTATATATTGTACCCAGTCATATAGTGTTCTTGAAAGAGAGTTCTTTAAGGGTCCACACACAATATATTTGAAATTGTCTATTTGGATCAAGATGTTGTTGTGTGATAGCGGGGTTATGAAATTGGAATCTGATCACCCTAGTTACACCTTCATGCGCATAGGGGGACTAGGGGTTGACCAGGGGATGGTATGACTGTAGGAAGAAGAGGGATGCAATAAATAATGAATAAGGAATGGATGGACTGATAATTTTGAGAGACTAAGAAGAATGTGCGATGGAAGAATAGATTGGAGTATTGCGCAGTGGAAAAATATTTCAGTACAGTAGGAAGAGGATTGTGGCTGATAGAGGAGAGTAGCATAGTGAGATCAAGGAAATAGACACTAGTGTAGTACTCCATATCGAAGGAATACTGCACACAAAAAAGGAAAAAAAATGTCAGCTCAGTCCAGCAGAAGGAGTTCCATTACATCCCACTCAGGTTAGACTCTACATCGAACCCATGACCCCATGCGAATATTTGGGATATGATACTTTGTCATGAACACTTGTAGTGAGTGAATGAAGCAAGGATAGTAGTATAGGTAGTTAGAGTAGTGGAAGTATTAATCCATACCATAATCAGTCAGTGACACAGAGGAAGAAAATTACGCAATACCCAAAGGCAGGGGTAGACCCCACTTTGAGAATGCTTGTCTTTCACGGAGGAGGGAAAAAAGATCTAGAATAACACTTATTTGTCTGTGGAGAAATATGGATCATGAATATTTTCTAGGATGATGATGTGAAAATAATGCAGTTAGTGCTGACATTTAGAGATCGTGCGTTACTCTAGTATATGAATTATCAATCCACTGCACCTGCAGGACAAGCTATAATGTTGGGAAACATCAGGAAAGCCATGTTAAAAGAGTTCCAAAAGCTGAATTTTGAGTTGTAGTGTATTACATAACTGAAGGAGATCAAGAAATTGAAGAATGAATCAATATGGGATTTTGATGAGAGATTCAAAATATTGATGAATCAATTGACCTTCCATATTCTAGATGAGCAACATAAGGAATGGATCATTGCAGTATTTTTACCACATATATGATGCCCATTGACACAACAAAATATTACATCGTAGTAAGAAGTGCTAGATATTTCCATGAAGTTGGAAGCATCCTTTGTAGGAGAAAATGGTACAGGGATGGATCAGGTTGAGTCACAGTTAACATCATTGAAAATTCAGTTGCAGGAGCTTGCTAAAGGGAAGGAAACACACCAAGAAGTATGGTGTACCACATTCAGAAAAGAAGGTCATCATAAGAATGAGTGTCCAACCTTTCAAGAGTATTTGGCTGTAGGAGCACCCCTGAATCCATTGGCCCGAGGAGGATGGGTATGGTGTGAGATATGTAGAACGTTGAGTCATCACCTGACTACTTGTCCTTTGATGCATAAGTATCAGAGAACTAAAAAAATTTATTTTGTAATTTTTGCAAGTCAGTAGGACATGACGAAAAGGAATGTCACACACTTTATCTAATGAGAGAATGCACCATACATGCATACATAGTTCAATGGGAAGATGGATTGAAAGGAGAGGTACTGTAATATAATACATTGAGAGGATACATTTAAGGAGGAAGAGGAGGATTCATAGGTTGGGGATGAGGAAGATTATACAATGGAAGAGGAACAATTATTTGTTATAACTGTAGCCATCCTAGGCATTTGGTGTGAGATTGCCCGAATCCTTATACGACGTGAAAATACTCTAGATAGTTGGATCATGCGATGGATGAGTTTTTTTAGTTGATCGTGAAAAGGTATGAAAGAGGAACTAGAATGTTCAAATGATAGAATCATAAGAGCATGATGATAGACCAAGGGTAGACACAGTTACATGTGGAGGAGAAAGAATAGGAGTTGATGCAACGAAACAAGGAATTCATATGGACCAATGGGTCAGGAAAGTAGAAGAACCCCCTCTGACGTTTGATCCTTGGAAAGAAAGAGACACATATAATAATGCAAGGAAGGAACTGCTAGAAACAAAATGGGTAGCGTCGACTTCACAACATGTGTATGACAGGCCACCTGTGTTTGATATGCCTCTAGCCTATGACCACTCGATGATAGAAAGGAAAATTGAGAAGGTAAGAACTCTGAAAATATTCTTAAAGAGTTGTTTATAACTAATGAAGGATGGAACTTCATTGAATGTGTTGTGCGGGATGATTGACTAATACACACAAGATAAAGAAGCACCTTGTACAAAATGAGCAATTAACCAGGTATAGTGCAAGAAAAGGATGAATAGGCAATTTCGAATTAATACGTAGGTAGGAGACTATGATATGAATAATATCATATTAGATATGGGATATAATGTGAATGTCATTACGAATAAAACATGGGAAATGATGGGCATACCAAAGTTGATCTAGTCACCTATTCAGTTGAGGCTAGAAAACCAACACAATATTGTTCTGATTGAAAGAATGACAAGGGTGAATGTTAACATCGATAGAGTGTGAAGCACAATAGATTTTGAAGTGATAAAGATAGTGTATGGTAGTAAACCTTATCCAACATTGCTTGGAATTGATTGGGATTCCAATAACCAGGACATTATTGATCTGAAAAAGAGATAGATGATCTTTGAAGTGGCATACTTAAGGGTTACTACACCATTGGATCACACGAAAGGAAGGCAATATGTGGAACTGACAAAGGGAAAATAAATCGATAACCTTTACAATGTGACCGTGTGTATGGATGACTATATTAATCCTACTACTGAGGGTGTAGTTAGTTGGCGAAGTATCAGTTCTTGCACGTCAGATTTAGAAGAAGTCATAGAACATTGGTAATAAAGGCTACATAAAGTATCTATAAGAAGATATTCTTGTATTACCTACTCATTGCGCTGGATTGGAGATGAGATATGTGAACCCCTGAAGTATGATGGACTAATAGATGAAGATATTTTTGTAAAATAATTTGAATTGAAAATACCATATCAATATAGCTTACTAGATTTAGATATCGCATTGAAAGCAATTCCATATTGCACATAATTATACTGGGTTGAATTGTCCTACAGATCATCTTACTCTCTGCACCGCAACATGGAGCTTAATACCTAAGCATGAATGGATGCACTTGTTTTTATAGAATTTGTATGTAATCCCAGAGATCTGGTATTTAGAACTTGAAGTACGTAGAGGAACAACAAACTAGAAATATTTGACTCACAATTTCAAGGTAAGGTTCAAGTTTGAATATGATGCCCCTTCGGTAGACACATCTCTACAGATTGTCAAGAAAAATATATTTACACTAGAATATTCAATGATACAAGCACCCTTATGTAGTGCACCCAGATATTCTGCAAATTGTTCAAGAGGTGTTGGAATGCTATAACATTGTTGGAGAAGACTAGGAGGATGAAAACCTGAGGAATTTGAAAATACCAGAAACTGAAGGAGAACGCGCAGTAGAGGGTCTTGAGCTTGAATCTGTCGAGTATGAAAATCCATTGAAAATTCTCAAGGTGAATATTGGTACAAAGGAAATCCCAAGTTCACAAACATTGGATATTATTGGAATAAAGAAACTGTCGAGAAGATTGTTGATTTACTGCACGAATACTAGGCCCTTTTCCTGACTACATTTTTAGAAACGAAAGGGATTGTTGGGGAGCTAGGAGAGATGAAGATCCCTTTGAATCTGGATGCCAAGTCAGTGAAGTAGAGGTCCTACCAATTGAACCCAGTATATAAGAAAAAAGTGAAAGAAAAAATAGATTCTAATGCTAGAAGTTGGGATTATTGAACTTGTTGTAGAGTTAGAATGGATCAACCCAATGGTGATTCATGACAAGAAAATAGGTGGAATCAAAATTTGTGTGGATCTGTCGAAATTGAATGATTCTTTTTTACATGAAACATTTCCTACCTCGTTTACAAATGAAGTTTTGGAGAATGTAGGAGGAAAGGAAGCTTACTCATTTACTGATGGATTCTCTAGATATCGCCAGATTAAGATTTCATAGGAGGATAGTCATAAGACAACATTTTCGATAGAATGGGGATGTTACTAGTATACGATCATGCCTTTTGGGTTGAAAAATGCACTAATAGTATTTCACCAAGTTGTTGACGCAACTTTTAAAGAGTTCATTCATAAATTTCTAGAAGCATATTTGGATGATTGGACAATGTTTAGTTTGTTGAAGGACCATATTGAAACTCTTCACTTGATGTTGAATAGATGTAGACAGTTCCATATTTCCTTGAACTTTAAGAAGTGTATTTTTTGTGCAACATTTGGTATCTTGTTGGGTCATGTAGTATGTAAACAAGGACTTTTAGTTGATCCTGCGAAGGTTGTTGTTATTGTTGATTTTCCACCACCTACTTCAGTGAGACAACTTTGAGTAACATTGAGTGACATGGGATAATATATAAATTTTATACGGGATACATGGCGTAGAATACAACCCCGTTGGAAAAGTTGCTGAAAAAGGACATCAAATTTCAATAAAATGAGGAATGCCAACAAAGTTTGGATACCTTGAAGAAGAAACTGGTTACCGTGCCAATTTTAGTATTTCCATGATGGAAGAAGGAATTGCATGTCCACGTAGGTGCATAATCTATAGAATTAGGCACAGTTTTATCTCAACTAGGGGAAGGAGGTTTGAATCATCCCATTTCATTTTCCAGCAGAAAGTTGTCAACTACCAAACAAAATTATACTACTACAGTGTGTGAAGGACTGGAAATGATGTATGCACTACAAAATTTTAGGCATTCTCTACTAGGATCACATTTTAAGATGTACACATCTCATTCTTTGTTGAGATACTTAGTCAATAAGATAGTATTGGGGGGAAAGATATGCAGATGGCTGTTATTATTTCACGAATATGATTTTGAAGTGATTGTGAAACCAGGAAAACTAAACTCAGGACCTGGTCATTTTTCACACCTATTAACAGGGGAAGATGAAGAAAATTTGGATGACAATCTACCAGATGTGCACTTGTTTGCAGTATAGATGGTCGATTATTACTTTAAAAATATTGTTCACTTCTTGAGTACAAGGGTAGCCCCACTTGACTTTACATATGCACAAAAAAATAGTTAGTAGTGAAGGAAACCTATTATCTTATTATAGTGGGGAATTTTTATAAATTAGGCAGAGATGGTACTCTATGACGATGTGTATTGGACCATGAGAGGCCTATGATACTATTAGAGGCATATGAAGGAATTGCAGGAGGCCACTATGTAGGGAAAGCGACGACTTAAAATATTTTGAGTGTAGGACTTTGGTGGCCCACCCTTCATAAGGATGATAAGGAGTTTTGTCAGACCTATGATGTCTGTTAGAAAGTTGGGAATGCATCCAAAAGAGACGCGATGACCTTAATGCCATAAGTTATATTGCAAGATTTTGATAAATCAGAAGTAGATTTCATTGGATTGATTAACCCAGCAGTAAAAAGGTTAGGAGCAAGATATATAACCACTGCAAAAAATTATTTGACCTGATGGGTTGAAGCAGAACCTGTCTGAGATTGCAGCTCGAAGACTGTTGCGCATTTTCTATTTGAAAATGTTGTCACAAGATTTGGATGTTTGAGAATCCTTATGAGTGACCAGGGAACACATTTCTTGAATAAAACTATTGTTGGTTTGACAGAATAATTTCATATCTATCACGAGCACAACACACCTTACCATCCTCAAGTGAATGGAACCATGGAAGCATTTAACAAGATCCTAGGGCATGCACTTACAAAGGTATGTAATATGAATCAAGATGATTGGGACCTAAGTATTGCTGCTGTACTATGAGCATATCAGACTACATGTAAGAAGTTGACAAGAAAGACACCATTATGATTATTATATGGCCATTATGTAGTTATGCCCATGGAATTCATTGTGTCGAATCTACGCATTGTCGCACCGACAAAGTTCACCGATTCTGACGTAGTAGAGAAAATATTGTTAGAGCTAGTGGAACTAGAGGAAGACCACTTCGTCATGGTATTTCATCAGCAATTTCAGAAAGCACGCAAAAAGGCATGGCATGACACACATATTAAACTAAATAAGTTCCAGATAGGAGACTTAGTTTTTCTTTATGAAAATAAATTTTTGTAGCACCTTGGAAATTTCCAAATGCATTGGTTGGGGCCGTATGTCATCAAATATGTGATAGAGGTAGGTGTCATTCACTTGGAAAAATTGAATGGGGAAATCATAGAAGGACTGGTCAACGATAGTCATCTAAAATTGTATAGGGACAACCGTTCTTCTACGCATTAACCTGATTGTGCAGGATGTGTACCATAGTATATGTATTTTACTGTATCATAGAAAAGAAAAAGAAAAGAAAAAGCAATAAAAGAGATTGATGAAAACCACAATAAACATTTGAAGAGACAAGAGAAGTGAAGTTCTGAATCGGGCATTGTTCAAAGGGTCAAATTAGTAGAAAAATAGATGAACAAGAAAATGTTGCAGACAACAAGGATAATTGAATTACGCACAAAAAGGATAATTGAATAGCCATGATAATGAGCTACGTAAAGGATGGGGAGATAATTAAAGATCAAACATGATGATGGGACAACGAGAACACATAGTCATAAATGAAAAATGGCGATGATATTTTGACAAGCTGGAAAATATAGACCACAATCCACTAGAAATTCAAAATAAATGTAGGATCCAGACGAGAATTGAATGGGAGTAAAATCAGATGGATTGAGAATTTGGGAATGAAGAGGAATGAAACAGCTGGAAACAACCTATAAAAGAAGACAAGGGGAGACGAGAAAGGGTTATTGTTGCGTGAACATTAGAAGAGAACAAAGAGCCAAAGAATATCGAACTAAGTTGTAGACAGAGCTGAACTATAGAGAGCTATGGAACCACCAAAAATAGGAGCATAGGCATCACATACTAAGAAGTTGCACAGTAAGAAGGCATTAGTGTTGATGCATGAAGAAACTTCGAGAGAAGATACATAAGATACAGTAAACTTTCCTAAAGCTTATGTGCCACCCAAGCAACCAACGACAAGGCAGGTTAGACTTCCCAAGGAGATGAAGTATGACCTGGTTACATCGGTGATTCCACTTGGGGTCACTGTTGAGGGAGATATGTTGGGCGTATTAGGAAGCCTAAATTTTTTGGATCATGTCCTTATAGATATAAAGAATTTTTCAGAGTTAGCACCACCAAATTATCTGTTCACATCACTCAGAACGGACTCGCTCGTACTCATAGTTGAGATACAAGAGTGGGAAACATNTATTGGAGATCCCACATTTTGGCAGAAGCGAATAAATCAACATCTTCATCAAATTATTGTTGATTTGCATGCACAGAGGGTTCCTATGTTTGGATAGGGTAATGTCAATTTCCACCCAACTGTTTGTGTAGTTTATGGGATTTTCATCAACAGGGGAATACCCACTACCTATGTTCATGGATAAGAGTCATGTTAAAGTACTAGTAGAGAGGATGAAGGAAAAATATGGAATGCATAGAGGAGAACGCATATTAGATGTAGCAAGCATCAATGATGATTCCTTCAAGTTTGTGACGTAGGTGTTGGATTGCAACTACTTAGAAAGTGTCACAGAGATCAAATACCATAAGGAGTAATAACAATAGTGGAGAATTGCACATCAGGAGTACAAATAAACCGAGAGACATTTTTGGTGAACCAATTCTTAACTGACTGCAGGGAAGCATAGAAGAAAGGAACAAAGTTTCATTATGCCTGGTTGTTGACTTTGATTGCATTAGTTGTGTGGAGGGAGCCGAAAGAAACCCATTTCCTAGAAGGTATGCAAAAACCATTTTTGGCAGCAAGATATGTTTCTTTGTCGCATACCACACATAAGAATAGGCAAATGGATAACAACGCCAACTTTTACATATATCAAGAGACAATTTGACAATGCATTGAGGACACACTATGAATTCTACCTTTGATAGTTGTATCATACAAAGAAATTGTGTGATTCAAGGCAGGGCCACACCATATTTACATTCAAGTGAAGAGGGATCCAGATCAACAATGGTTTCCAACTAGTTGCAGACTGACAAAACATGATGTCAACCATATTGTCAATGACTGGGAAGTAGAGTGGAAAACCCCAGTGATAGAAACAATGCATAAAGAGACAAAAAAACTAGAGAAGGATCAAGAAGAAGAATAGGAACATGAAGAACAAGGGAATGGTGCAAGTGACACTCAGGAAACAACACCGCACACCAGACAGAAGAGAAAGAAGCACTCTAAGGAACAATCAACGCATAAGAAAAATAAGAGGAAAGCATCAAAGAAAGTAGCTATCCATGCTTACTGAGGATGACTTGGAAAATATCGTGGACTAGGTTGAAGAAGTAAAAAAAGAGGAATTTACGTGATCTGTGTAGAAACAAGAGGAAATGCATACAAATGTGAAGGCACATATAGCTACACTGCACTAGATTTTGAATCAGCCAGGATAATGCCAGTATGAACGACATAAGAAGAAAAAACATAGAGCACACCAAAGACAATAGAGTCACAGAATATGACATCACAACCACCATCAACATCAACAGAGCGTTGGATAATGAAGATATCAATAGGGGCCATAGAATTTCCCACAATAGAAATGAAAGGGCACGTGCAAGCATTAAGTCATATTGACTTAATGTAATCACAACTACTGATGAACGTGTTACACAACTTGCATACAATAGTTACACATGAGATCCAGTTATGTGTAGAGTCGAAGTCTATGGAGTTGGCCAAAGTAAATGCGAACAACAATGCACTACAAGAAGAGTATAGTAAACTCATGCTAGAATGGGACAAGGCCATGCAGAAGACAACAAGATTGTAATAGACAGTTTGATAGGTATATAGAAACATCCCAGAGGTACTCCATTGGAAGAGAAAGTGACAAACATAAGAGAATCCATTTAGGGATTTCATATAAAGATAGTAGATCTGGAAGCTCACATAATGCCAAGTACCTCGCCAGAGGAAAGAGAGCAATGAGAGAATACAACAATGACAACCATGGAGAGCATTAGAATCTTGGATGAGGAATGCACAAAGATATATGAAGAGAGTACACAAGTTTGGACTCAATTGTTGGAGAATGCAAATCTACAATGGTTAGAAAAAAGGTTACAAACTACACAGGAGAAGGCATAAAAGATTAAAGATACAATCAACACTCTACCACCAATAGAGAGAATGGATGCAATAGTCGAGAATCGGTAGCTACACCAAGAGATAAACAAAAAAAGAGCCAAAAAATAGACTCTCGCGCAGAATCTTGAGCCGCTATAGGAGGAGGCATTTCAGATGAAAGAAGAACTTGCAGCTGCATAAGGCATAGTGAAGCAAGCAGCGCAAGAAAGTGATGATAAATTGAAGACCTTTGTTACCGCTTAGACAACAGAGGGGATTTTGACACAAGAGGCACAAGAAAAGGATAAGTTCGCAACTACAAAGGAAAATTTTGAGAAGTTCCTTGCGATGTGGAAGGGAGTGCAACAAAAGGCTTAAGTGACTTGGAATGAGCCAAAAATGAGTGGTGGGGGCCTATTGGGACAAGATTTTGGGACCATTTTTGGGAGCTATGCAGTGCGTGCAGAAGAAGGAAAGACAGTTGGTGAAATTTCAGGACCAACGCGTGCAAAGGAAGGAAGATCATTGAAGTCGTTAGGAATTTTGGGTTCATCGACATGGGCTAAGCCCTAATGTAATTGTATAAATATGTGAGGTTTTTGGGGTAGTGAGAAAGATAAGTTTGAGATGAGTGGAAGTATGCAATGTATGTGAGATATGTTATTGTGAAGGGTGATAGAGATAGATAGAGAGTTAGGAGAATGACAAGAGCATGATGTATAAGAGCATTGCACATATTTTGTAAGAGATGATTCTGAATAATAACATAAGAAGCCAATCGTTGTGGGTGTATCTGATATTGGGTGAACCATGTCAAATATAATGTCTATTTGTCTTGATGTGTTTGTTGTTCTGTTTATTGCACACATATGATGTATCTCTGTTATTTTGAATATGTTACACATTATTATGTTTGTGCACACATGATATAAGGTATAATGAGCTAATGTTAAGTGTAATGGTTATGAGGACTTCCTACCATCCCTTCATCATTGCGGAAACCCAGTTCCTGCAGTCCACATAGATACCTCGGGTGAGACTTTACCTTCTTGCGGGTGATGTCGAAAGGGTCAATATCTAAGGGTTTTGTTGGTGAAGTAATGTTGAACCCTAGGTCTACCCATTGCTTGCCAACATATACATATACATTATGTTATCCTAAGTTTCCAAAATAAAGGGAAAAAATTACATGAAGGGGACAAAAGTTAGTCCCTTATGTGCCAAGTGTCACATGGGGCACATACATATATAATTTGGGGATATAGTGTAATTCCCCATCTTGGCTATCATTTCATCATATGTACCTGACAGCAGTACTTTGTAGTTATACCTGCATTGGGAAGCCTGAGAGTGTTTTCTGGGTAGAACTGGATTGAAGAAGTGGGTTGTCAGGCCCATGTGTTGTTGAAGCGGGTTGTCAGTCCCGTGTGCTATTGAATAGGAGAGTTTTCATGCCCATGAGAATTCTCTATAGGTGACAGAAATTCTAGGAATTGTTTTCCCAAGGTGCCAAGTTGCTACTATAGGGTTCTGAGACTTCATGTCTGACCTGTTGCTGAAGCCCCGGAAGGGAAGTGGGGTAGCCGAAGGAATATTGAGCAGAGAAGGGGCTCACTTCCTAGGGTGGGATAGACATGTGGGGAATGCGAGACTATAGGTTTTCTATGTTAGTCCAATAATTTGGTTGTAGACAGACCTTAGTTTGGATTAATATTTCCTTTTCCCTAGTGGAATTTTATCCCCAACTCGGGGGTGACCCACTGATGGGAGTTATGATAAACATGGTCTATGGTTGGGAGGAGCGTGGAAGGTCTGTATGCAGTTGGTGTTATTATTCATAAGATAAGTGTCTTTCATGTCCTCATTTTAATTACTATGTGTGTAATTATGAGTTATTGTTACGAAATTGTTGTTTTAATTGTGTTTATAAATTATTATTGTATGTTTTTATTATTCTACATAACTTTGTTCATATGTAGAGCATATCAGTAAATTGAATTGGTATCATAATTCATAATTTTGGTGTGGCATTTCCAAGTAGGGAGCTAGGGGATGTTACAAGTTGTAGGATCTAGGAATTGGCTTTAGAAAAAAGTCGCATAACCTTAGCAATGGCGAATTATTATGTTCACAAAAACCCTTGATATCCAACAAAAGAGAGATTTGTGAGTTTGGAAGAGAAAGTCACCAACAACTCTCGCAATATGTCCCTCCTCATGGTGGATTTAGTGAGTAAGATCATATTGTTCGAGGAGGTTAGAGGCTCTAACACATAAATTAGATTAGAGGGAAAATCAAGAGATAATGAAGACTTGGAAAATGAGTTGAGGAAAGAGCCCGAGAAAGAGAAACCAAGTTCCAGTGTCATTACCCGTTCACAATATTTATTATAAATGGAAGAGAAAGTGGATATCAAGCCATACCAAGGTGTTATTTATGCATTAAATTTGAATCATTGGTTGCAGGAATTAGAGATCTATTTTAGTGTTCACAATATAGATGAGGAGTAGAAGATTTCATTTTCCTGACTAAAATTAGAGGTCCATGCCTTAACCTAGTGGGAAAGCCACTCAAGGACACTTAGGATAAATGGAGATCCACTAGTAACTAAGTGGGAGGATTTTAGAACCCTTATTAAGTCCTAGTTCTACTTTATTGTGTATGTAGAGGACCAATATATCCATTATCATTACTTTAGGAAAAGGCAAGGGTAGAGTGTGCAGAAGTACATCACCGAATTCAAAAACATGGCTATCATGTTGGGTATCTCTCCCAATAAATTAGATGTACTCCTCAAGTATCTGTGGGGTCTACACAGTCATTTTCCAAAGAAAGTGATGCTCTTTCGATGTTGCAAGGATGTTGCTTCTTTGAATGTTTGGGTTTATCTTTCTATTGGGCCAATAAGGCTTTGTTATATTTATCTGTAGTGCTAATCACTCCAAGATGCAAGAGATTATTTTTCTTTCTATTCAAAGAATCACAAAAATGATAAAGAAAAGGTGTTGTTTAAGAAGACCTTAGAGCTTCTTTGGTGGAGTGAAAAGTAGATACAAAAATAGAATATGCACTACCAAACTTAGCAATAATAGCATCCATACATCGATCATCCTTCATATCTATTTACTGTCTTTAAGTAAAAGTTTAAGTGTTTGGTACATAGATAAATAATCTTCAAAGCAAGAGAAATCATTGGGATTTAAAGAAATAGATTTTTTTTAAACTCGTAGTCTCGAATCACATCGTGTTTAACAAATACGACTTCTAGTGTATCTCAAGCTTTATTTGGGTCATCAATCGCTTGAAGATGAAATCATAAATCACTAGAGATGGACATTTTGATTAATCTATGTTCTTCATCATTTTTATTGTTCCATTTGACTTTCTTTGCAATATCAATGAGGGATTTTTCTTTTCTCGAGGTATTCCGGTACAATCCTTTATTTCGTAATACAACCTCCATTTGAGATTTCCATGAGAAGTAGTTGGTACTAGTAAAAAAAAGATCACATGGACTAGCCAGATTAAAATATGTAAGTAATATGGTTTCAAAAGTTGAAACTAAATGTATCAATTGTAAATCTCTCTTAAAAGATAGGTAGTTTGAAAAAACCAACACTAAAAATAGATTTCAGATGTTAAAGTTATGCCATTTTTAAGAAAGGCATAAAAGCTAATCAAAATGTGACGTGGTAGGTAGAGGTTGTCCCACGTGGTGATGTATACATAATGAGGTTGTTGAGTAAAAAAAATATCATCTTCCTTTTTTAACTTTGTCTATAAGCTAACTTTTACAAATAATTTATTTATGAAGTGACCCACTTTAATAAAATATGTGATAATTACTTATACAATAAAATTGCCTTATAAATTAAAGTTCCATGCAAAAAATAACTTAAAAGAAAAAATATTATAGTTACTTTATAGTGATTTACTTTTATAATTCAGTGAAAAACATTTTACAATAAAGTAGATAATTTGAAGTTGCATGAATTTTTTCAAAAGATAACTTAAATAATTATTTAAATTCAAGACCTTTTATTAGTCCCTTCCATGGGACTATAGCAATGAGTTTGTTTTTGATGGGACATTAATTTGCTTGTGACCATAAATTTGTGTATGCAATGTAATGTTTAACATAAGAAAACAAATATATATTTTTGGATAATAATAAAAATATTTGTGTTTCTCATTTCTAATTGGTTGATAGAATTGAAGTGTTATTGCTCCCATCACGTCTTTCAATATGTAGAATTAATTACATAATCAATTAATTTCACCAATCACCACATCTAAATATAAAAAGTTGTACTATGTATTTATTATTATGCATTATTATATTTATTATCTAATGTATTATTTATTATTATATTTATAATATATTTATATTATATTTATGAATATTATAGTTCCATTCAGCTTACGGTTCATTATACAATTTGAATAACAAACAACCCTTGTTAAATAAATAACTTTTAATCAAGTGAAATAATGCAAACTATATAGTAACTCATATGAAGGAAGAAGGTGGTTATTTTTTATTTAACTATTTCTCTCAAAGTGCATGTTTGCCCCCAAAACCCTTGTGTTTGCTTGCAAAAACCTTCATGCAAAAACAAATGAAATTTCATTTTTTTTTAAGTTAACAATGTAGGGATTAGATATTCATTAGTTTTCCCAGAAAATGCAAGTTTTGTCTTTGTTTTTTATTCACAGAGGTTGCAAATAGTGTAAAGCCAAGGGCATATGAAGAAAATAAAATACTTTCCATTATGTTTCTGATTTGTTGAGATGACACAAAGTGCATGGAAAATAGCATATACAAACAAGAAATAGTAGTAAACAAGGAATATAAACAAAAAAACCAAAATATTAAGACAATAATTTTTTTTAAGGCGTAATCAAACTTTATAACTCTAGATCTAACAAAAAAAGTTGTATTTTAGGAAAATGAAGACTTTTTCAAGTGAAACGAACAATGTTCCAGTTGAAAGTAGTGCTTTGAACATAATGGAACAATGTGCTTAGCCAACAAATGTATAGAAATAATAGAACCCAAGAATCTTTTGATGCATGCAACAACACAAGTTCAAGGTCTCGATTAATAATGAGAGTGGATCTTCATACAGGCTCTAATATCATATTCGGAAAAAAACATAGTATTTCCCCACAGGGTGAACACCTTAAGCAACGACTCACACAACCAGATCAATGATCAATATACTAGTGTTTTTATGCAGTTAAAATCCTCAAATACGGTAAGAGTCTGCAACCCCAACCAATGTGACCACTAGAGGCAATATATTAATGCAAAAGAAAAAATTGTACATAAGAGTTTCTCACAATCGATCTTCAACAAATGACCCCCCATGCTCTTTAAATAGAGATCATGGACCAATTGGGTGTTAAACTACAGATCAATATAACCATTAGTATCGAGGAGAATATCATCCATATGATCACTTTATGTCTAGAACATATCGTGGTCGTTAGATTACATAACTACAAATGCATACAAAGGAAATGCACTTTTACCAAAAGACACATTATACCAAATTGTTCTTACATTGCAACTCATGTGAAACAAGAAATCAGGGCACCGATAAAGCTGAAGGGACTCTGTAGAATACACTACATGCCGGAAATGATAACTGCTACATATGAGAGACAATAGCCCCGATCCAACAATAGATGAAGGGGATGGAAAGAAGGAGACTATAGGATGTGGTTCAACTAGCGACCAACTTCTCTGTTTAAATATCCCGACATTTGGTGGATAATGTCAATGCGCTGAAATTATCCTTTTGGTATTTGCCTAAGATTTCATTGCTCTCGGACATAAGGAAATAGGTGAATGACCCAAAACCCAAAGACATGTGACAAGATTGCAAGTCTTCCCCTTAAACATAACCAACAAAATATTACATGTGATAAGATTTTGTTTTTGTCAAATAATGTATTTAGAAGTTGAAATCTTGAAATAATATGTTGAAATCTTGAGACAATATCAATATACACTTAATCAATCATTCTCAAAAGCATTTTCCCATGGAAAAAATTCAAAAAATTGATTTTTAAACTAAAATTTCTAAATAATCATTTACATCTTTAAATATTTTTGTCTTAAACTTCTGTCTATCCCATATTAATTTATTTTTAAGATCACTATCAAACTAGACAGTAAACACACCAAAATTGATATATGAGACCTCATCAGCCCAATGAAATCTCTAGATTCCATCAACAACAATAATATCAATCTAAACTTACTTTTCAAATGAAACGTAGGCAACCTGTATCACTAAGTTTGTCTCCATATGCAACGTATCATTTGAGAAAAGTAATCACTTTCATTCCATCTTTGCTTTGTAACTGGCCGCCAAAAATTGTTAAGCTCTTCTATTCTCTATCAAGTGTGGATCCATTTTTCTCCGTGATGAATATTCAGTAAGCAAGGCGATCACGACAAACTAGCTATGCCACTGTAGGTGTCAAGATCCGAGCAAGCATGACATGTAAAATGCTCGCTATCAAACACTTAAGGTAATGGTCTCCAGTTACCATTAAGTATTGGATTATCAATATGCTATATGTTGGATTCAAAGGTATTTTAAATCTGACAATATATGTCCAATATTTAATGCTCAATGCTGTGCTCAGAATGCTTATTATTTATTTATTGAACCGTCACCATTGACAGTGAAAAATTAGTTTACATAATTAATAAACGATGGCAAATTCCAGTGCAGGAAGCGCTGCGCCGAATGATAATAGCGACATATCTGGTTGATTGTGGGCCATTTCCACGTTATTTCATTACACTGGCAGTTGTAGTGCCAGTGTAACGAAAGCAGCATGCAACTGCCCCCCTCCAATTTTATTTTTCATGCCCCATCTTTGCCTTCAAAGTGTTTATGCTCAACTCTGAAGTTGGTTTGGGCATTAAATTCTCAGCAGTTAATGGAGATCGAAATATTATTAGTCTAATGCTTGCGCTTTCTGTATATATATTATTCTACGACTACAGGATTTTGCATGTCAATTACATGCAGAGAGGATCGATATTGCATGCCCTCAGAAATGGGGAAGTTCAAAATTAGGTCAATAGCAAGTCTGGCGGCGTTCGTCGTCATTCTGCTGAGCGTTGCAGGGGCCTGCAATGGCAGCGACGACTCCAGTAAAACCACCCCTGTAATTGGCAGCGTAATGTTCGACTGCAACGCCTGCTCGGAACAGCTTCTTGCATTCTCAGGTTTCCCGACTCTACTCAACTCACCAAATAATTATAAATCTTCTCTCCTTTCAATTACTATATGTTTGTGATAATTCTTCATCATTTTCACGTCAGGTTGTTTGAGGATAATTCTTCATCTTTTTCATGTTGTATTGTTTGAGGAACAGGTGCACATGTGGCGATTAAGTGCCTCAGGGGCAATGATTTATCTGCCAACGGAGCAGGAAGTGTAAATGCTGACGGATCCTTCTCCATCCACGTGGACAAACTGGAATCGGGAGACCTGTGTTCAGCTGAGGTTGCGATGCCAAACAACAAGCTCTGCTCCTTAGCAAAAACTTGTGCTCTCTCTCTTCTACAGAAGCTGAGCTTCTCAACTCCATTGATGTGCAACGATGCAGAAAAGACGTTGGATCAAAAGTTTTCGAAAATTCATCCTCCCATTCCGAAGCCCAAATTCAAGTTGTCGATCAATTTCCCCAAACTCCGTGTGACACCTAAATTCTCAACGGTTACCAAGTCCGTACATCCCAACCACCCACTTGATCCTCAATTCTTCGAAACTAAGCCCTTACCCAAACTTCGTCCTCTGCCTCCCATCTTCAAGCATAAACCATTCCCCAAGCCCAATTTCTTCAAATCTCCACCTCCTCTCATTTCAAAACCTAAACCATTCCCCAAGCTTAATTTCTTCAAATCTCCACCTCCTCTCATCTCAAAACCTAAACCATTCCCCAAGCTTAATTTCTTCAAATCTCCACCTCCTCTCATTTCAAAACCTAAACCATTCCTCAAGCACAAGCTCCCAAAACACCCACTTACCCCTCAATTATTCAAAACTAAATCTTTACCCAAATTTTCTAAATGGCATCCCATCTTCAAATCTAAATCATTCTCCAAGGACAACTTCTTCAAACCTAAATCATTATTTAAATCTTCACCTCTTTCTCTTATCTTCCCTGAACTATACTTTGTTCTACAAACCAAAACTTTTATTCAAGTCTCCTCCTATATTGAATCTTAAACCATTACTCAATCCAAGTTCTTCGAACCTAAGTCCTTACCTAAAAACTACCACCAAAACCCAAATTCTTCAAACCTAAACCCTTACCCAAACTACCACCAAAGCCCAAGTGTTTCAAACCTAAACCCTTACCCAAACTACCACCAAAACCCAAATTGTTTAAACCTCCTTCCCTTAAACCAAAACTACCCCCTCTACATAACCATAAGCTTTTCACTCCTTCCTACCACCAAAACCCTTACCCAAACTACCACCAAAACCCAAATTGTTTAAACCTCCTTCCCCTAAACCAAAACTACCCCGTCTACATAACCATAAGCTTTTTCTAGTTAATAATATCTATTTCCTTTTCACTTTCTCAGATATCATGTTGTGTAAGATCAATGTAGTTGTTATATCTATGATATATTATATTTTCAACTTAAAATTATTATTTGTGAAATGTGTTGCAATTATTTTTTTAGAGTAACATATCACTTAAATGCTTACTCTATTCTTAATATTTGATTGTTCAATGTGTATACCAAATTCACATTTTTAAGTAAATTCATATTGCTTATAAATTTATTGTTTGTGTGTATAATTTTAACGTATAAACATGTAAAAGTCCTCGAGGTGTAGGACACTCGGTGATAGAGTGTGCTGTTAAGACACTCTATGATGTTAAAGTCACTGGTTTGAAACTTGCGGGGACAAAAAATCCATCCATGTTAAGGGTTGGTGTGGCTCAAGCCAGGTGCAATCCCCCCCCCCTCCGAGTGATTTTGACTGCTTAGATGACCGTGAGTCGTACCTCTGAGTCGTGATTTCTCAAGCCACATACTAGTCCCACAAATCATGAACAAACTAGCAAACAAAAAAAACATATAAACATATAATATGATACAAATATATATATATATATATATATATATATATATATATATATATATATAATAATAATATTACATAATATTATGTTTTTATGTAATAATAAGAATGATTGACATCCACCAATAAAGATTAGTGAAAGACTTCTCTAACATTATAAATTAAAAAATATTGTGACAAAAATATCCTTTCCATTTCCCTTTCTATTGTGAAAATAATGCAAAAAATTAATAATCGTTGACTATAGTTATTGTGAAAATTTTAAACAAGAGCGTGGGAACTAGACCCATGCTAACCTTCTTTATAACTTTAGTAACTTACAAATTAATACATACGTGTCAAAAAAATACATAATCACAATAATAATAAGTTTCTATTAAAGGTTAGTGTGGAAACTAGGTCACATACTAACTTTCTTTATAACTTTAGTAACATACAAATTAATACGTGTCAAAAAAAAACATAATCAAAATAATAACAATAATAATAATAATTTATTTTTAAGGTCACGGTCAAGCTAGTACATCAAATTGGTGTATGAGACCTCTTTGTTTGTGGGACAAGGGACCCCTCTCCGTCCAACGATTTGATTGATAAAGTCTACGAAGGTATACATACCCTACTCCCCTCTGGATTTGAACCTGTGACCTCTTAAGAGGAAACACATGTTCTTAACCATTAGACCCACTCAGACTGTATTCAACATAATAATAGAGATTATCTTTGCTTTGATTTCAACATTTTAGAAGTTATCTTTGCTTTGATTTCAACATTTTTATTTACCTCTCAATCCCAATCATGATTGTATGAGACATAAGCTGGTATAGGTGTGTACATTAAAACGTGTATGTGTTAGGTCCCCTATCAAGAAGATCCATACTCTCTAATACCAAGTCTCTAAATTATTAACAAGAGAAACAATGAGAAATTAAATTGTAATTAAATTTCTTGAAACAAATCAAGAGGATCCATACTCTGTAATACCAAGTCTCTAAATTATTAACAAGAGAAACAATGATAAATTAAATTTTGTGAAAAAAAAACAAGGTGTGTTAAAGATTTGTTAATATCGTTTTTGTGTGTATATACATTCTTTGCATTCTTAAGGTCTAATGGTGCTAGATGACAATAGTAGTACTTTTCATAGGTTTAGACATTGTATGGGTGACATCTTTCTCTTATGACAATGGGGCATATTGATTTCTAGATGGTGAAATTGGCTATTTTATAAAAAATATGTTCATACGTAGTTGCTTAAATGACTTGCATAGATTATATGTTGGTATGATGGTATTTTTATAGCCTTTAAAGTCAAAAATTAGTTTTCATTTCATTTGCTAAACTTTTTATTTTTTCTTTTGTATGGTCTTTGAAACATTGAGGCAAGCTTAAGTGCTTCAGGCTCAACTTCCGTAGGTGTTGTTAGCTTTGTGGCACTCTTTTAAATTATTTTTCATTTCATTTGCTAAAGTTTTTATTTTTTCCTTTGTATAGTTTCTGAAACATTGAGGCAAGCCTAAGTGCTTCATGCTCAACTTCCGTAGGTGTTGTTAGCTTTGTGGCACTCTTTGAATGTAACATAAGGGTTACTTTTTTAAAATTAAAATCTGGAAATTGAGTCATATTGTTCTTTATTTATTGATGTTACATGCATCTATATTGTACATTTTTTTGTTACTTTCTTTATAGTTTAGTTGTAGATTTCTTATTTGATTTTTTATTATTCAAGTCCAGTCCTTGTGGATTCTTAAATCTAGTTCCACTTTTATTTTTTTTTATGATTCACATATGTCCTTTGTAATTTAATTAATGTTTTTTACTATTATAAAAGAAATAAAATATATGGATAACATTAACAACATTTTAATATTGTTGATGTTTTGGTAGTTACAGGAGGATCTTTCCCTCCTAGATGACATTTCTTAGATGTATAGAAGATTCCAGAAGCAAGAGATCCATTGAACAGATATTGAAATACCCTAGAAGAGAAGTCGGTCCATAAGAATAACATAATAATGAAAAGACACTTGTCTTGAGAAGAAATCGGCCCAGTCTAGTGGCCAGGAAGACTAGAAATAGAGAACGTCTTGCCTCATTTGTTCACTCACTCACACTCTCCCAACTACACAAAAGCAAGGCACAAGTTTGGAGAAGGTGATGCAATAGCTGCAACTGCATAGTTTATTCTTGATCAGTCTTTTGGTATCTCTCTTTTGTGTGCTACTCCTTGAGGAGGTGCACTACCTTTGTATGTTGTTGCTACTGCAACTGTGGTGGTATTTTTGGTTGAGCTATCACTTGTGCTAGGGTTTATCTGATTGGACTTGCTTTGTGAACATAATCTATCTAAGTAAAGGTTAGTGTGCTCGGGGGTGGAATATATGAATTCCTATGGTTGGGTAAGAATGATGTGACATTGTCTATGGTTAAACGAGCATACCAAAAATTCCAACATGGTATCAGAGTTGGTTA
>JASDQU010104077.1:75726-90089 GCA_032191745.1 Picea mariana
AATGACAGAAACATATCACACTTACCTTCATAATCATCATCTAAAAACAAAGTAAGCATGATCTTACCATTTCCTTGGATATTCTTGTTGTACGAATCCTCCAGCCATTGCGCAATCTTGTCGTGATAAGGGTCATAATGGCATGGGCGAGTGTAAGTAGGTTTGAAAAACTTGTCAGGATTACAAGGAAATGGAATAACCATTAGTCAAGGCTAAAATGCCCCATCCTCCTGACAGTTCTCTAAGTGTTCATTAATTTCTTCACATGGAGGATCTAAAAAAAATATGTCACGCCTACTTCCAAGATACTTAGGTAAAAAGAAAGCAAGCTCAACTTTGTCTTTATTATGAATTTTTTTTATATATGAATATTCAAGCCATCCTAAGATTCTATCACAAAAATGGGGACGAAAACCATGACTTTGATGAAACGAATATATCAATGGGAAACTCATCATAGGAGGATTTGTGCAATCAATTAGATCATTGGTTTGAATGTTTCTTTTGATGAGATTGATCATTTCAAAATGTGAAGCATAAACATTAAGATTCAAGCTAGTCAAAGAACGAATATGCAACTTAGAATGTTTGATCTCCATAAGATATAATGCATTGTCTTTTTCAACAATAAACTGTGTAAAATCATCTCGCAACATGTCCTCTTCCCATATGAGTGATGAATGTGAATAAGAATCAAATCCAAGTTTATTAATGTTAGGTTTGGAATTGATTTCACCAAAATTTAGCATATCGAAAGGATATGATTGTGGTGGAAAAGAGTAGGATGTTGTAGGTAAGGTGTCAAGTCCAACAGAGTCTAGGAAGAGATCAGGATATAAAGAATAAAAGGAATCAGACATAAACACATGAAAAGAATCTCTTGAATTAACAATGGTATTCTCAAGAGATTTCTCTTCACCTTCTTTAAAACCCTTAATTTGTTTTGGTGACGAATACCTCAACATGATATGATCATCTGGATTTGCCTTTTATGTGATAGATAATTCAAAATTTATGTGACAAACATCTAGTCTTTCCTGTGAACAAAGTGCATTTTGAGGACAAAGGTTTAAAGTTTCTTCTTCCAGTTGCGTAACTTCTTCTCTAATCAATTTCATAGAAGTATTAGAATATTCAAGATGATTTTCGTCGCTTAAGTGTTCTTCAATGAACGATTTTAAATATTGATTAGAGCATGAGTTACAAGAATGAGGATATTTACCTTGAGCCAGAAATGAATCCTCTTCCATACTGATCGAAGACTGAAAATACAATGATTCAAAGGAGAAACCAATTTGGTTGTCAATAAGAACCTAGTCAATAGATTCAACCTCCCTAGCTTGTTCAACATTGTCGGAAGGATTCTTCTCTTCTTGTGAAGAGAATTGTTCTTGCAGTTGAGTGATAGGATTTGCAAATAGTTCTTCGTTCATGCTTGAATATGACTGGATGGGAGGGATGCAAGCATCATAGAAGAGACTTAATGCAAATGACATGTCATCGAGATTAAATTTATAGAGGATATGATAGACTCTTGTCAAAAAGTCTTCTGAAGATGAATCGTCGTTGATTAGCGAAGTATGAAATTCTTCACATAATTGATCGAAATCATAAATTTCAAAAGAATCTAGAAACTCATATACAAATTGAAACCAATAAAAAATGTGACACGCTGGAAAGGATTCAAACCAATGTTTGATCCGACCTATAAAAGTAAAAGAAAAAAGTCTGCATAAAACCCTTAAATTTGAGATGTCAGGTTTGATGCATTTGCACCAAAACTTGTTAAGGTGGTCTTTAGCAGATATATTTCCTCCACCATCAAAGGTGAGTTTGGACAAGCGAGAGATTGTCTCGTTGGGAACATTGGGTAGTGAGAAGTTGAAAGCATGTTCCAACACAGTGATTTGGGGAGCCATGGGGGAAATGAATATATTTAAAATAAAGGCTCCT
This sequence comes from Picea mariana, assembly GCA_032191745.1. Classification (NCBI taxonomy): domain Eukaryota; kingdom Viridiplantae; phylum Streptophyta; class Pinopsida; order Pinales; family Pinaceae; genus Picea; species Picea mariana. The sequence goes on from JASDQU010104077.1 coordinate 77,680, forward strand.
ACAAGGCCAGCTTGTCAGTCGGCCCTCCTTCTAGTGCCATTTGTTGATGGGAAAAATTGACCGCTCATCAACTGGAGGGGTGGATCCGGTCCGAGGTTGTCTAAATAATCCAAGCCATTTGGATTAATCCACTCCGACGGGTTTAGCGGCTCTGTTAGCCGATCTAAGTCCTAGGAAAACGAAATAAAAAATAAGCTAAAGAAACTAATCTAAGTGAAAAAACAACTACCGCAAACTATATACAAATCAAATATATATATACAGTTTACTAACTAATATTATAAAACAATAATTCTACTTATTAAATGTTTAGTTATCAATACAATTAAATATCGATTATATACACAGTATTTACAAAATACAAATTTTGATCGAAATCTGCAAAATCATTTGTGAATTGTCTTATGACAACGAAGCTATTATTTTTGGATTTTTATAACTTTTATGAAAAAGAAATGAAACAACAGCTATCTAACTAAGCAATGCAGATAATAATTTGTACTGTATATCTATCTAAACTACAGACAATTCTCAAATTAATTGACTATTAAATTGCAAATAACAAACTAACCTGAAGAAGCGTTTCCTATTTGTCCTGTGCACAATACTCGATTTAGCTGTTTGATGGGGGAAACTCGCACCAGATTTTGCAAAAAGCTTCTCGTAAACAGGAAGTAATGACGCTCTTGAATACGAATGACAGAACAAACAAGAGATACAACAACAACAATTTTATAGTTTACAGATCATCACATTAAGATAAATCCCACTGCGAAGATTTGTACATAACTGCTCATTAAACAACGAAGATTAACCTTCTATTCATTAAATTAAAACAGGGTAATTGCTGTAAGTAAAATGAGATACATCAATTATGGACAATACTTAAATCATATCACATCAACCTGTAACAAATCTTGATATCTAAAGTAGTCAATAATTTGATTACAAATTGAAATGCACAAAAACTTGAACAAAAGTAAGATAAATTGAAGCTAAAGTTGTACAAAAAATCCACTTTCATTCGAGTCTATATAATCATTAGTCCATAGTCTCTGTTCTCCCAACAGTGATGGTTTGTTTACAAAAAATAATAAATATATAAAGGCCACAGGGTGAAACATTCCTTGTGGAAATCATCAAAACTGTTTGCAAAAACTATGGGAACAATCTCCCAGATTCATGTTCCTATCTAAAACCAACAACCTAATCCAAAATTGTGTAACAAAAAGCATGTTCAAAAATGCCATTATCGATCCAATTCCCATTGAAATTCGTGTGTACCTGTAGATGCACAAAAATACATGCTATTCAGATTGTATTTAGTTGTAAAATCAACAAATTCAAATTTTGATAACTAGCTAACAAAATCTCACGATTCTGTAGCTAGTTATTATTTGCAAACAAAATCGTATTGCATCAATTCAATCATAACAAAAATAGATATGATTTATCAAACAAATCCTTTATACTAATTCAAAGCACACAAAATCGTTTTAAAATCACTTTTGAAACACCATACCTTGGTTTCAGGGATACGATTTGATCAAACTATTTTCGAATTAACAATAACAGTGGCTGCCTCCACATTTTTAAAGACAACAGAGCCTATTAACAAGCTACTTGAAAATCTTTGGATTGATCAAGGGTTGAATAGGAGCCAAGAGTGTAGGAGGGGGAATGGCAGGACGAGTGAGAGGGGTTTTGAGGCACAGGCCTGGAGAATTAATAAACATTTCAGCAAATGCAAACAGACCAAAACACACCTTTCAGCCACGGAGAAAAACTGAGATTTGACCTGTAAAGGACGAGCTATATCTCTGTAATAACCCAATTTCTGAGGAAACCACCCGCAATGAAGGTAAAGGGGATAATTTCGGTTCTATGTTTTCAAGGGTTTGATCTGATTCAAAACCGTTTGCTAAAAAATGCTCACGCAAAAACGTGTCTCTGGGAGGTAATTATGTGGTTAGCCTAAGCAGTCTTCTCTGGCACTATCAAATAATAACAGAGTCTGGACACCATGGGGTTCAATTTGCACTACAAGGGCCATGACTAGCAACACAAAATCAACGGGGTAATCATCGAGAGGGTTTGACAGGGTAGACACAACACCATTTTCCCAAAGCTTCCCCAAAACAAGCAAAGGCAGTCGGAAATGCAAGGCAGAGCGTTAATGGGTAGAGTGGTGGAGTAAATTGAGACTATGCAACAATATCATATCGGCTGTAAAATAAACGACGCCTATTCAAATCATAATAATGCATAACCAAAAAATATTTTAACCAAATGAAATATCAAATAACCATTTGAAAATCATGGTGTTCATAACCAAAAATCGGTCCAAATGTTGAATCAACAATAGCATTTGTATCATTTGAAAGAAACCACTATATTGAACATTGCACCAAGGATTTAATCACAAAATTAATGCGTTCTATGAAACCATTGCACCAAGGATTTAATCAAAGACACCAAAAAAATCATTGCATCACGAACTTATAAATTGAAACCATATTAACAAAAATGCAAAGTGAATAAAGGTTTGGTGTTTTGATAAATGTATGACCATTAGTGAGTTGGAGGTAAAAACATTATGACCACATGAACAAAAGGACTCATAACAATTCAAAAGATCATTCTAATGCCATCAACATTACTTCCAACTCTAGGTTTTCATGCTTTCAGTCATGAAAATGAAAACGAGAAGCATATATGCGAAAGCATAGATAATAGTGTTGTTTTCTTTTTTAAAAAATTGCGACGAGTAATGCAGGTTCAAAAACCTTGTGTAGGCAACTTATAAGGAAAAAATAAAAATGAAAATGGCTGCCAGCACGCACTAAGAATGAACTAATGGAATATGAAAAATAGCTCTAATTAAATGAAGGTTATAGTTAGTGTTTAGATCTAAAGCTTATGGTACAATAGATGAATACCTATCATGGAATACATGCTTCTATAATGATTAATGAAGTCTGTTGGTCATATACTATGTCACTGGTAAGAGTTAGAGTTAGCATAATGTATGGGTATTCGAGGGCTAGCAGTTGAGTGGATCTAATGCCTATGAGAGAGAAACACATCCCATCCCAAGGTTGCATACATTTGAGTCCTGCGACCACCCATAGAATCCATCTCAGGTGAGACTGCGCAGTGCACTTTGTGCGATGTGTTTCCTTCTGGTATCTAGAAGGGTTGATGGTTGAAGGGAAGTTGGTAATCCTATAGTAAAACCTGGGTCAACCCAAATTAAAACGAACAATGGTTTTGTTGCTAGTTGGAACTTAGAATATTGGATCAAGAGGGATGAATCATGCAGTATAGCATGGGGGCGTAATAAATGGGATGTTTTTAGGTTGGGACCCCATAAAAGAGAAGATTGAAAGATGATTAATAGTTCAGGAACTAGAGCTTTCCCATAAAGATAATAGAAGCTATAGGTTTAATCCAATAAAGTATTTGGAAAGATACGTATTCAGGGAAATACACGAGATTTTATTTAGTGAGTTTTCCACGCTATTGAAAGAGTGGATAACACGGTTGAAAGATACCCATCCAAAAAATAGAGTTAGATCAGTGGAGTGGATAGAAGAAAGTATAGCGTGGTTGAAAAGGGTAAATAATAAATTCACGCGTGCAATAGATTTATGGCTAGACAACAATGCAGTGAGGTATATCACTAAGTTTGTGGTAGATACATCAAATTATTATAATGTAGCATAACATGAGTTTCTTAAGGGTCCAAGGGGAAGGTACATCAATTCATTGTACACATCGGTCAAGATATTATTGCATGATAAATGGGTATTAACCATGGAATCAAACATCTAAACTACCCTGCGTGCATAGGGGAGTTAAGGGAAACACTGAGGAAGGTCTGAGATAGAGAGGGAATAGATAGAAAAGAGTGTAGTAAAGAGAAAGATCCCATTATGATGGATCAATAGGAGATCCAAGAAATTATGCAGAACGTAGGAACGATGCGCAGTGGAAGACCCTACTAGTATAAGCTCAATAGGAAGAAAAAATTAGTAGCCGAGAGGGAAGGCTTGGAGAACGATAAGGAAGAGGTATAGGATCTCCGTTTTGTGGATCACATTGAATAAATACTACGCGCCACATATGAAATAATGACTAGAGGAGCAATATCTAATGAGGAAGCATATACCCCTGTCCAGATCTGAATCAATGTAGAACCTACAACCACATGTATGATTAACACATCAACAAAGAAAGAGTTGTTTAGAGAACTAGTGACTGACGATTAGAAGAATCTAGGAGATCAAAATAGAAGTGAGGGTACAAGTTGAAGTACCAACATCATTACAAGTAGTGTTATAAGTGGAAGTACCTATTAGAACTGAGAGTCACACTTAGACTTCCATGAGTGCAAGCCCAATACCCATTAGAATATATAGATAATGTTTATATCAAGGTGACAAATGGATGAGGAAAACTCTAAAAAAGTGTCAGTGACAGAAGGAAATTCCAAAGTATAGACCATAAAGAAAGGATTTAGGCAGATTTTAATCAGGGTTTTAAATATTAAATGAGGGTGGAAGATCAGATAAGAAGTGTGGAATATATCTATCATCTACATCAAGTAGCATGATAGTTATATGAAGAAGACTTTGTGAAATGATAACCTCTCAAGACAAAGAGCAAATATCTGTTATATCTGCAAGCATTATCACAATATAACATATACTGAAATAAGGATGCAACCAACTAAACGAATCATTCACTTAGCTGAAATCAAAGTAAGATAGTAATGAAGAGATAAGGAAAAAGACTAATTTCCATTAACAAAGTGTCTTAAATCTGGTTTACACAGTAGGAACAAAATTTATGTTATATGACAATATCAAAACCAAAGGTCTCTCCCATACCATTCCAACCTGAAAAATTAAATCAATTTTAAAAGGGTGGATCAGCAAGGAAGAGCAAGAAAGAGGGTAGCAAATAGTCTGCAAAGTCATTCCATTGGGCATGGAGTCAACACATCCTATAGATCAGAGACACTCAAGCTCATACTATACCAAAAGGGATATAATTGATGGATGGAGGTATAAGAAAGACAACAAAGAGAATAATATCATTAGATCCTCTATGAAAAAATGACTTAAAAGATAACTAGAACAGAGATCATGAAAGGAGGCAATTACTACAAATCATTTGCATCTTGTGAATATCCTACCTCATGAACAACCATTGATCTTCAATGCTTTCAATTCCATTAAAGAAAGATGACAAGGTAAAATGATAATAAAGAACAAAAATTCTGATAAAAAATTCGCATGAATCTCCAATGGCAAAAATGTTAATTACAACAGGCCCTCGGGCTTACAATTTAGCAACTAAACTGCTCCTCCAACTCTCTTCTCTCTTGGATCATGACTCCAACTTCTTCATTCTCAAAATCAATTTCATTTATAGTCAATGATATCTATATACCATAAGGAGGTCGAAACCAAGTAGATACATAGGATCCTCCTTCAATTAGGATTCTTCTTACAAAATAGTCCAACAAAAACTTAACAAAATCCTATTTTCCAGGATCTTGCTTATTGTGATAAATGCCTCTTGAAACATGTCATCCTAATTGATTTGGAGATGGAACACATGTCCCTCATATAAAAATAACTCCTAGGAGACCATTCAAACCTTCCTTCACACCTGAAAGCCTTCCCATAGATTGAATTTGTCAAATTGATAGAGTTCACAACGACTGTGACAACATGCACTGCGAACTTCCCTGTAGGTGATGGTTTTATCTTTTCTCCAAAAATATGAACTGGGTCGGGATGAATTTATGTCACCGAGTCCAAAACACCATGTTTTACCTACACACCACATTTCAGAGGAACCCAGATTGGAAATCAAAATTTAAAAGAAAAACATTACTCTATTGTGTGCTAATTGTTTACAAACTGTCAAAAATACCAGTTCGTAGCGCAAGAGTTGTGAAATCTCCTATAACATCCCGTTTCACTTGAAAATGACTAAAAGTGTTCCAATAATGATATCCAGTTCCACCAAGTGTTGTAACAGCTCATGATCTTGGTATATGACTAGAAGAGAACATACTAGAAGCTAAATATGGTTTATAAGGATAACCATCCTCAAATCTTCAAAAATGCATAAGCATGAAACTTGTCAAAAAATGATATTGTTTAAGGAAGTTCAACTTATTCATTTTATGACTCTGAAGCTACTCCTTTGTGAGTATTCCTTCGGTGCTGATTGTCCATAAATACTGTATGAAGAAAACATTACTGCAATATTAAATGACTGTTAGATGTGAAACATGGGATACATAGGATTAATGTTTTGATGACAAGAATTTTCCAATAGGATAATCCTATGTAGAACTCCTGAACATATCAACTCATTACACATCCAGGAATAAGACAAGGAATTATTAAAATAGAAAGGCTAAGGAAATACTAATGAGAATTATAATGAAGGGAGACAAAGGCAGGTCTCTGTAAAATAGGTTTTTTATCAACATCATAATTTGTTCACAACATCACTACACTTGCAAATTTCAAGTCCGCTCCAACATATGATCAATTTCACACTAGAAACTGGATAGGAGTGTAATAACTTGTTAAGCTTGCGTCTTTAGAAATATGTAGAAGATGGGTTTACAGCGATGGATTTGCAGCATAGAGTTTGCAATGCTAAGAGGAAAGCCAACCAAAACCCCTTTATCAACCCTCAACCAAGATGAAAGCTCTCATGGAGCACCTGGTGGACCTAGGATTGATGCTAATGTCTTTGAATTTGCATAGGGATGTTTGCAAGTTGTCCAAACTCTAAACCTTCCTCTTCTTCAGCGAGTTTGTAGTGCTAGTTTGCAATGCATTGGTGTTTTAATTTTATCTTTTAAATTCCAAAATGGATTGGGCTGAATTTTTGTCACCAGGTCAATGCCAATATCATGCTCCTCCAAAAAAAATGTCAGAAAAACCCACATCGCTGTTCAAAAGTTATGATCAAATATTTATAAGACTTTGTTATAGGAAATGAGTTCGCAACAAAATTTGCAATGCTTTTCACTAGCTCGCAACACCTGATTCAAACAATATTTGCATGCTTCGAGGAGACTGTTAGGATGTACAAAGACATGATCCCTAGAAATTTGTTAAAAATAGGCTCTAAAAACAATGAAATCCCTTATCATGACAAAAAGCTAATGGTGGCAATGAATGAATGGAGCACTTGAGTACACTTCGAACTCTCCTAGTGAGTTGGCAACACATAAAACTATATTTAATTTGACATTTAAATAGATGGATGATGAAAATAACAAAATTTTGTACAACTGAGAGGTGACATGTCACGAAAATGATGTAAGGATCAAAGGTGTGACTCAAAAAAAAAACCCAAAGTGGTTCCTTTTTACCACTAGAATTTTATGTGCTAACATCTGCTTCCACAGGGGATGGCATGCTCCCTGTGAGTTGCAAAGAACATGCAGTTCCAATGCCTTATCCATCCCATCTCTGCAATATGTACTATGTCTATGCCTTGAGAGAACCTCTGATCATTTATTGAAAACTGAAAAACACTCACTGCAAACCAAATGCTTGCATATCAAGCTTATTTATATACATTCCTACACTAATCTATCCAACTAAGTTTCTTTGCTTAATTGAAGTCATACTTCCAATTGGGCGAGGTGAGTATCAAATTGATGAAAATAACTCCTTCCATGCAACTGTTCAAAATAAATTTCAAGTGATATAAAGCTTACAACAAGAGGTTAGTAAGCAATGGATACTTACAACTATGATCCGAAATCATAGCAACAACTGGATCATTAGAAACTTTTGAAAAATATAACTCTATATAAAAATTCAGAGGATCATGAAAATTACGAAGAGACATTTCTAATGGGTTAAGAAAACCATTTTTCTCCTTTGTGAAGGTTGATTCTTCAATAAAATGATGGTCCTCATATAATTTACAACTACTCATATGTTTTTTGATGTTTGTTGCAAGTGCAGGTATAGAAATGATCGGCATTTCATTGTTGATTCTTGAAGTTTTCTGCTCATCAATAGGTGATAAAGAGAATTCCAACTGCTGCTACAATTCTTCCTTATGTCCTTCATTGTATTCCCATGTCTTAGATTCAAAATTGTCACATGCTGATATATCGATCTGCTCATTATCATTCAAATACTCAAAGGAAACAATTTGATTTTCATGACAACTTAAAACAATAGATACATTTGATACAATGTCAAAAGTATCTACATTTTGGATATCACTTTGAAGATCATAAATCACTTGATCATAATAAAAAGTGTCTTATACAACAACATACTCTTTATGACTATTTGATCCTTTACTCAACAAATCGAATTCATAACAACATTCTTGATAAAGGAAATCAACTGCAAATTTCCTTTTGCAAAACAAACGAAATGCAACATGAAAATGTCTTAGTCAAGTAATACAAGAAACCAAGAGTGATCTACACCAATCACGAGCTGCTCCATCTAAAGAGTATGTAAACAATTTAACGTTGACAACTTCATGTATACCTTTTATCTTAAGTATGCACTCGTGAAAATATAGTAGAAACTCAGCTGACATTTCCCAATTTTCCCCTCTAAACCTAGGAAGGAAACCTTCCTATTCATCTCTACTAGGCATTAGATTTGGAAAACCAACTATCTTTGAAAAATCACAGAAAGAATACCTTTGAGCTAAGATCTTGTCCATTTCAAAATAATGGAGTCTCCAATAGATATATGAACAGTGGAGTCACCATGGTGAAAGATAAGTAGTCTAAAAGTGTCTAGCTTCAGTTCACCATCCAAAGCTAGATATAATCATCATAGTTCACCCAGGGAAGGTGTCTTCATGTCGTCCCCAGAAACGACACCAAAAATGTTGGCACTAAGAGTCACACTCAGACAACCATGAGTGCAAGCCCAATACCCATCAAAATTTATATCAAGGTGAAAAATGGATGAGGAAAACTATGCAAACGTGTCTCTCACATAAGGCAATCCCAAACTATATACCAACAAGTAAGTCTTTAGACAACTTTGAATCAGGGTTTTAAAGATTAAATGAGAGTGGAAGATCAGATAAGAATAGTGGTATATATCTATCATCTACATCAGGTAGCATGCTAGCAATATCAATAAGATTTCGTGAAATGAGAACCTCTCAATACAAAGAGAAAAGATCTGATATATCTGCAAGAATTATCACAAAGGCACAAACCTGTATAATAGGGAACAACAGTTCTCCCTTGCACCACCCTAGTATTTTTGGCTGCAACCAGATGGAAGCTAAAACTCTCTGTGTTCAAGCACCCACTTGAAAATCTGAGGACACCAATCCTCCCTAGCACCTCCCAACCACCCTGAGTATAAAAACTTCGTTACTTCAGACTTATTACAGAGATACTCTTTTTATCTATAACTTACCAGTCTCATCACTGTTCTGGTGTACTTCTATCCTCTGCCTACATCAATGTCTTCCTGCTCTGTCTTTGCATGCACACCTCGAATTTTTCTTCCCCTCTCAGATATGGATTTCTGTTCTATGCACTATGCTTCTTCTATACAATTCACCTACTATAGACAACCTGCTTCTGCCTGCATCAGTAACTCTTTGCCCCCAGGCCCCATCCTCTTCACTGTTCTGCATATATTTATCATGCCCAGTCCTCTACAAGATCAAAAACCTAACTCTTTGTCCCCTCTAGTAATTACACTCAATCTGTTCTTCATCCATGGCCATTATTCCAAGACTCTTTGGCTTCTTTGGAAGCTACCATCTTCAACACTTTTCCATCTGTCAATCGTCTCTATGATGAGTCTTCATTCCATTGACAGATACCTTGAGACTCTTCAGCTTGTCTGACAATCACCTTGCAGCCTCTACGAATTCTCTGGCTGAAACCATTAGTGGTTTTCTGCAGTTACAATCAGTTCGTCTTTAGCAGTTACTGAGAGAACCTTCGTGTGCTCATCCCTTTGGCGATTTTTCCTTTCCTGAGAAAACTACATAGTGGGAATTAAATTTTTTTGGCTAAGCCCCTTCCTTTCACATGACCATCGACGGTGACCGTATGCTTAACCAATAGTCATTTTATGATTTCGCTTTTCGAGTGATAAACTATGAGTCACCTTGGTTTTCCCGACTCGCGAAACTCCGAAATGGAGCCTGGCACCGCTAGCTCCTTCCCTTCTCTCTCACTGATGTGACCACTAGCTGTAATCAAGGGCCAAGCACGAGGGTGCTTTGCGATTTTGCATATCATGACCTCCTGCTGTGAGTTGCTTCCAAACCCACGATACGCAAAACTCCAAAATGGAGCCTAGCAACGCTAGCTCCTTCACTTCTCTTCCTCTAATGTGACCACAAGCTATGATCAAGGGTCAAGAAAAAGAGTGCTTCGCAATTTCTCATATTGCAAACTCCTGCTACGATTTGCCTCCAAACTCCTGATACGCGAAACTCCAAAATGACTTCATATCAGATCAACGGTCGAGGTCCTTGGTGATCAGATGACCCAGATCATTTAATGACTTTGCATATCGCGAGTTCCTACAACTCTCACCTTTGACTTCTCCAACTCACAAGTCAATGAAATGTTGATCTCTCACCACATGTCCTCTGGATCCAACAACCCAGATCATTTCGTGACTTTGTATTTCGTGAAGTTGGAGGATGGCTCTTGCCCATTATCCTCTTCGCAGTTATAATGAATCTAATGGCTACTAGTCCTTTGTGCTCCAATACAATGGCCGAGGTCTAATATCCTCCTCTGCGCGCTCCTCTTGTCTGTACTTTGATGTGACGACCATTGGGTATTTTGGATTGGTGATCCAACGACCACTGTCGCTCCTCCTCCCGAGCTTTGGCTTTCTCAAATATCTAAGTGTCAAAGGCCACGACCTTTGATCCTTCTGCAAGCCTTGATGAATTGGACCTCGTCTGTGTTTCTAGGAATGCTATCTCTCCTGAGCTTTGGTAATGGAATTCACCTTGGCCCTGGTGCCGACTTGCGCTCTACGTGCAATGCTACGCTATTCCTTCTCATCTTCTCGACCTTGTTCTTTTGTGTCTTCACTGCTTGTTCTTCCGTGTCTTCGCTGCTAGCTACTATTCTTTCCATGTACACTCTGTTTGTAAACCTACCATCATCACTGCTATTCTTTCCATCAATGAAAGTCACACTCTTCCTGTAAACATGCCAACAATCTCCCCCTTTGGCATTGATGGAAACCTTTAATGGATGCACTATTCTGCTTAGACCTCCAATTGTAGCATCCACACCTTTTCTCTCCATTTGACATCAATGTCAAAGAAAACATTCTCCCCCTAAGCGGTTGCAGTATTTTTTAGAGGTATCAGATATTCAACCAACACATACTCCCCCTTACATAATGAAATCTCTTAAGTTGATAATGGGGCCATGCCCAACTTTTGGTGTAGATACTGAAACTGAGCTTGTGCAAGCGGTTTAGTGAAGATATCAACAATCTGATCTTTGGATGGAATATAATGCACATAAACCATAGAGTTGGTTACCTGTTCTCTCAAGAAGTGATACTTGATGGGTATATTCTTTGTATTGGACTGAAAGACATGATTCTTTGACACACTAATTGCATTGGTATTATCACAATGATTTGGGATCGGTGTAGCATATTTTACCTTCAAGTCTATAAGTGTCTGAATCATCCACAATACTTGGGTACACCAAGTGGCAACTACAATGTATTTAGATTTTGTAGTTGATAAGGAAATGGAACCTTGCTTCTTGCTCAACCATGATACAAGGGAATATCCTAAGAAGAATGCACCTCCACTCGTGCTTTTCCTTTCATCCACGCAGTTATCCCAATCAACATCTGAATAGACTGATAGTTGAAAATTATGATTCCTAGGATACCATAGGCCATAGTCCATTGTTCCTTTCAATTATCTGAATATTCTTTTGACAACTAACAAATGACTTTGTTTAGGTGCAGCTTGATACCTTCCTACCAATCCAACAACATGCATTATGTCTGGACGGGATGTTGTGATGTACAATAGGCTTCCTATCATAGACCTATATGAACTCTGATCAACATCAGGTGAGTCATCATCCTTGCTTAACTTACATCCAATGACTATAGGTGTGCTCATAGGTTTAGAATCTTCCATTTGAAACCTTTTCAACATTTCTCTAAGATGTTTTTCTTGAGAAAGAAATATTCCTTCAGACTTTTGAGTAATTTGTAGGCCAAGAAAAAATGAGAGTTCCCCTATCATAGACATTTCAAGTTCATACTGCATGGAAAAAACAAACCATTTTACTAGTGAAGCATTATTACTACCGAAGATGATGTCATCTACATAGACCAACACAATGAGCAAATCATTAC
>JASDQU010104077.1:100465-121246 GCA_032191745.1 Picea mariana
ATGTTTCATCAAAGTTCAGTCTTTCTATTTGAGCATATCCTTTGCAGACCAATCTAGCTTTATTTCTTACAATATTTCCTTGCCCATTCATCTTATTTTTGTATACCCATTTTGATCCTATTACATTTTTATCTGCTGGCCTAGGAACAAGTTCCCAAGTGTCATTCTTTTCAATATGGTCCAGTTCCTCATTCATTGATTTTAACCAATTTACGTCTTGACTGGCCTCATTGAAGTTCTTGGGTTCCACCATGGATATGAAGGCTATATGTGATTTCTCAGTGTTTTTGATGATCCTTCTCCTGGTTTGTACACCTTTGTCTTTTTCACCAATTATCTGACTTGCTGGATGATTCTTTTGAGTAATTCCGGAGGAAGAATTTGATGTTTTTCTACTGGTTTGCGTTTTCCTGAGTATTTGCATATTCATCTAACTCAGATTATTCTTGTTATGATTCTTGGACCTGTTCAACTTCAACTTCATCTATATCCTCTATTTTTTATTCAATATTGTTCACCTCTCTTACTAGAATTCCTTCATCAACTTTATGTCAATATAGTCAACCAATTTATACAACCTCTTATTGTAGCATCTGTATCCTTTTTTGTTTGTAGCATACCCTAAGAACATGCCTTCATCAACCATGTCATCATACTTTCCAAGGTTATCATTATTATTAATTATGTATCACTTACTCCCAAAGAATTTGAAGTGTTTGATTGAAGCAGGTCTTCCATACCAAAGTTCATAAGGTGTCTTGTCACTTTGTGGTCTGAGGTGGGCTTTGTTAAGAACATGGACTGCTGTGTGTATTGCTTCTACCCAGTAGGTTTTACCAATGTTCTTCTCATTCATCATTGACTTGTCCATTTGCTGCACGGTTTTGTTTTGCCTCTCAACTACTTCATTTTGCTGTGGAGTTCCTGGGATTGTGTATTCTCTCTTGATCCCATTTTTATCATAGAATTCTTTAAAATCACTTGACATAAATTCTCCGCCTCTGTCCAATCTTACTTTCTTTAACCTCTTACCTATTTAATTCTTAGTTAAAGCCTTAAATATTTTAAATTTCTCAAATGCTTCAACTTTTTCTTTGAGAAAATCAACCCAAGTAAGTCTGGAGTAATCATCAATGATCAACATAAAGTAGTTTTCCTTCCCTGTGCCTTCTTGTCTTGATGGTCAACATAAGTCCATATGAATTAATTGGAGTGGTTTCTCTGTTGAAGTAGAGCTCTTGGATTTAAACCGAGTCCTGATTATCTTTGCTACTTAGTAGGGTTTACACACAGAGTCTTGTGGCTTTGATATTCTTGGAAGTTCTTTTACTGCCTCAAGATTTTTTAGCTTTATTAAGTGATCAAAGTTTAGATGTCCAAGTCTCCTATGCCATAACCAACTTTCATCATGTTTTCTTAGATGACCCTCTTCTCTATATTTTTTTAGCGCATATACATTATTATCTGTCCTTATGCCTTTACCCACCACTTGTCCTGAGTTTATAGACTTTATCTTGAAATCCTTGGAAGTGAACACCACTTCACATCCTTTGTCACACATTTGAATTACATTGAGAAAATTATGTTTCAGCCCATCTACTAGAAGAACATCTTGGGATTTTCCTTTTCCATTACTTAAACTCACCATCCCTTTAACCTTGATTTTACCTGGAGCATCATTTCCAAAGGTTACGTTTCCTAATTTTCTTTCACTTAGAGATAGAAACTTACCTTTGTTTCTCGTCATATGTTTGGAGCAACCACTATCAATATATCAGAGGTTCTTTTGTCTTTGAGCTGACAACACTAGTCCACACTTGTCATTTTCTTTCTTCTTCCAAACCTTGACATTTTCAGCAGAAGGATTCAAATATGGTTCATAGTTCCTTAAGCGATAGTCTACAACTTTATGTCCATAATTATGGTAGGTGTAACATTATGGTTCATTGAATAGAGGATCATAATGATTGTTATGCTTAACCTGTGTTCTTTTCCCATCCATCACATGATTTGTAGTATGTGGTTGTTTGTTACTTGGTTGTCTAATTCTTTGTTGCGACATATATCTATTCCTTGAGTGTCTTGATTTCTCATATCTAAATTTTAAGGAGAATTTTACAACTTTGTGACCAAAGTTATAATAGTAAAAACAATATCCATAGAAAAATCCTTTGTACCTGGAAAATGGCTATCTTCTTTGAGCAGGTCGATTTCTTCCATGCTTATGATTTCTTTGAGTAGAGGGTATATTATTTCTTTGTTCTACAGTTTCAGTTATGGTACTTCTTCCTTCGCTCTTCCTTGGTGGATGATTATCTTACTTTGTTTCTCCATATTTATTGTTGTTAATGCATTTAGATTTGAAAAACTTAATGGATTCATTTTTGCTTGGCTGACCATTATTTGATTCTTCTTCATAACCCAAACCGGTTTTCAAATTTGGATTCCTTTGCTGATTCAACATGGTGGTTAATCCTTCCGAGGCTTTAATGCTTGGAATATTTTGAAGATATAATGCTTTAAACTTCTCCATTTCTTTTATGATTTTTACTACCTCTTCATTCAAGGCTTCACATCTTGCCTTCTTTTCTGATAACTGTTGTTTCAGAATGTCTTCTATTTTCTATGCCTTTTCTAATTCTACTTTCAGCAAGGCAAAGTCTTCATCATGTTTTTTACTGTCTTTCTCAAACTGTATCAACAATTGTTTTTGCTTCTTCTTCTTGAGTCCGAGTCTAGCAATTTCTTCTAGAGAAATGATCATTTCTCCTTCCAATTCAACCACAACTTCTTCATCATCAACACCACTTCCTGTGCTTTTATTATCATAATCCTTTTTGGCCATTAGCATAAAGTCATTAATCTTATCTTCACAGGAAGAGTCAATATTTGTGTCTCCTGAGGAGTCATCATTGTTTACACATAAGATTTTCTTTTTACCAAATCTCTTGAATTTGTACTTCTCTTCACCTTCAGAGTTATGGTCCTTATTCTTGTGTGGAAACTTAGATGAAAAGTGACCTATCCTTCCACAGTTAAAAAATTTGAAGGGAAACTTGCCTTGGTACTTTCCTGATGCTTTCTTTAGTCTTCTCACAATTTTTTCTTCGATTTCATCAGGCTCATAATCCTCATTCTTATCTGCTTTAAAAGATGCTTCTCTAGAGGTGGGTTTTTCTTTAACTATCCTCATTTCATATGCATTCAACGTTCCTGGAAGTTGATCAAAAGCCAAGAATTTTATATCATTAAGTTATTCTATAGCGGAGACCTCCGGGTTGAACCTATCTGGCAAAGATATCAAAATCTTCTGAACTAAAGAGGGTTCCTCAATTTTTTCACCAAGTGCTTTCATTGCATTTACTAGTTCTTCAACTCTCATAAAGTAATTTCCAACAATTTCATCCTCTTTCATATTTAGCTTCTCAAACTGTACTCTGTAGGTTTGAAGCTTGGCATCCTTTACCTTCTCATTACCTTCATAACTGCTAATGAGTTTGTCCCACATTTCTTCATCATTTTCTAAGTGCATAACTTTTACAAATTCTGTTTCTACAAGCCCACTCAGAATAACGTTCATAGCCTTAGCGTTGAAGCTGAATTCTAGCTTGTCATCCTTATTATCTAGTACAACTAGCTTTACATAACCAATCTCTACCACATCCCAAACATCTGCACCTAGGTCCATTATGTAGGTTCTTATCCTAGCTTTACAGAAGGAAAAGTTTGTTCCATTGAACAGGGGGGCCTTATTGGTTGAAGTTCCTTCATGGCTTGACATGTTTAAGCTTCCAGATCTATATTTAGATAAAAGGAACCAGCTCTGATACCAATTGTTGAACAACTGAGAGGGGGGGTGAATCAATTGTTAATGTGATTAAGCTATTATTCTCATTTTAAACTCTTCACAGAGCAGTCAATGACAATCACCATGATGCAGAGAAGTAATAAATATAATATTAAACATCAATCACACACATGAAATATAGAGAGACAAATATTTCTTGAGGAAACCCATAAAGGGAAAACCCTCTTCTTCTTGATATGATAAGTAATCTTTATTTTCTTTACATTATCATACTTGTGAGATCCAACTCCTCTTGAGGATACAACCTCTGTTTTGCAAATTGCAACTTGCTGAGAGCACCAACTCTCTATTTTCTCTAGAACTTACTAGAAGGAAGCACCATCTCCCTGGTTTCTCTAGCACCCACTATAAGAAAGCACCAACTGGATGGAAGCACCAACTTCCAGTCACACAGGCACCAACCTGTATAACAGGGAACAACAGTTCTCCCTTGCACCACCCTGCCACCCTGGTATTTATGGCTACAACCAAATGGAAGCTACAACTCCCTGTGTTCAATAACCCACTTGAAACTCTGAGGACACCAATCCTCCCTAGCAACTCCCAACCACCCTGAGTATAACTACTTAGTTACTTCAGAATTATTATAGAGATATAGGTTTTATCTATAGCTTACCAGTGTCATCACTGTTCTGGTGCACTGCTATGCTCTTCCTGCATCAGTGTCTACCTGCTCTGTCTCTGCATGTGCACCTCAAATTTTTCTTCCTCTCTCATATATGCATTTCTTTTCTATGCGCTACGCTTCTTCTTTACAATTCAGCCGCTGTACACAACCTACTTTTACCCGCATCAATAAATATCTGCCCCATGCCCCCTCCTCTTCACTGTTCTACGTATATTTATCATGCCCAGTCCTATGCAAGATCAAAAACCTAACTCTTTGTCCCCTCTGGCGATTACACTCAGTCTGTTCTTCGTCCATGGTCATTATGCTGAGACTCTTTGGCTTCTCTGGCAGCTACCATCTTCAACTCTTTTCCATTTGTCAATTGTCTCTATGATGAGTCTTCATTCCACTAATAGATACCTTGAGATTCTTCAACTTCTCTGACAATCATGTTGTTGCCTCTTTGAATTCTTGGGCTGAAACCATCAATGGTTTTCTATAGTTACAATCAGTTCGTCTTTAACAATTACCGAGAGAACCTTCATGTGCTCATCCCTCTAGTGCTTTTTCCTTTCCTGAGAAAACTACACAGTGGGTGTTTATATTTTTTGGCTAAGACCCTTCCTTTCACATGACCATCGACGGTGACCGTATGCCTAACCAATAGTCATTTCACAATTTCGCACTTCGGGTGATCAACTGTGAGTCACCTTGGTTTTCTCGACTTGCGAAACTTCGAAATGGAGCCTGGAATCGCTAGCTACTTCCCTTCTCTTCCACTGATGTGACGACTAGCTATGATCAGGGGCCAAGCATGAGGGTGCTTCATGATTTCGCATATCGTGACCTCCTGCTGTGAGTTGCTTCCAAGATCACAATATGCAAAACTTTGAAATGGATCCTAGTAGCGCTAGATCCTTCACTTCTCTTCCTCTGATGTGACCACAAGCTATGATCAGGGGTCTAGCAAAAGAGTGCTTCGCAATTTTTCATATCATGAACTTCTGCTGTGAGTTGCCTCCAAACTCCTGATAAGCGAAACTCTGAAATGACTTCATATCAGATTAATGGTTGAGGTCCTTGGTGATTAGACAGCCCATATCATTTCATGACTTCTCATATCGCGAGTTCCTACAACTCTCACCTTTGACTTCTCCAGCTCTCGAGTCAACGAAATGCTGATCTCTCGCCATGTGTCCTCAGGATCCAATGACCAAGATCATTTCGCGACTTCGTATTTCATGGAGTTGGAGGATGGCTCTTGCCCATTATCCTCTTAGCAATTATACTGGATCTAACGGTTGCTAGTCCTTCGTGCTCTAATCTAGCGGCTAGGGTCTAATCTCCTCGTTTGCACGCTCCTCCTATCTGTACTCTGATCTAATGACCATCGGGTACTCTGGATTGGTGATCCAATGACCACTGTTGCTCCTCCTCATGAGCTTTTTATTTATCAAATATATAAGTGTCAAAGGCCATGACCTTTGATCCTTCTGTGAGCCTTGATGACTTGGACCTCATCTGCACTTCTGGGAATGCTATCTCTCCTGAGCTTTGGTAATGGAATTCTTTTCGGCCCTAGCACCCACTTGTGCTCTGTGTTCAAAGATGTGCTATTCCTTCTTAGCTTCTCGACCTTGTTCTTCTGTGTCTTCGCTTCTTATTCTTTTGTGTCTTCATTGCCAGATGTTGTTCTTTCAATGTACACTCTGTTTGCAAACATGCCATCATCGCTGCAGTTCTTGCCATCAATGACAAGCACACTCTGCCTGTAAACATGCCAACAATTTGACTACTGGAAGGAAGATCGATACAATGACACCTTGTAGCTGCAATACTTTGAAAAGGTTGTTGAGCACTGTCCCAAGCACATTGGGGATAATTCTTTCACAGAGCAGTGCACCCTACCCTAGCACACCCCTTGAAACCCTAACTGTGTCAGTTCCTTTGTGTTAGCTTGTTGGGGGATTGTACCCAACATAGTTGTAGTGCCAGTTGCAGTGAAATGTTTTGTGAAGTATTTGAAAAAATTTTGGTTGTCCTAGTATGTCTTACCCTAATGCATCTCTAGATATCTTCATATTGCAAGTTGGAGCACTTTGAAGTTTTATGAATTGACGTTGCCTTCCATTGTTTGCCACTGCTACCGAAGTTATGTACTTGTATAAGTCTAAACTATATCACTATCTTGAGGGTGTTTTCAAGAGAAGTGTTGGAAGAATATACCCCTGTCCAGATATGAATCAATGTAGAACCTACAACCCCATGTACGATTAACACATCAACAAAGAAAGAGTTGTTTAGAGAACTAGTGACTGACGGTGAGAAGAATCTAGGGGATCAAAATAGAAGTGAGGGTACAAGTTGAAGTACTGACATCATTACATGTAGTGTTACAAGTGGAAGTACCTGTTAGAACCGAGAGTCACACTTAGACTGCCATGAGTGCAAGCCCAATAACCATGAAAATATATAGATAATGTTTATATCAAGGTGATAAATGGATGAGGAAAAATCTAAAAAAGTGTCAGTGTCAGAAGGAAATCCCAAAGTATATACCATAAATTAATGCTTTAGACAAATTCGAATTAGGGTTTTAAATATTAAATGAGGGTGGAAGACCAGATAAGAAGTCTGGAATATATCTATCATCTACATCAGGTAGCATGATAGCTATATGAATAAGACTTTGTGAAATGATAACCTCTCAAGACAAAGAGAAAAGATCTAATATATCTACAAGCATTATCACAATATAACATATATTGAAATAAGGATGCAACCAACTAAACAAATCATTCACTTAGCTGAAATCAAAGTAAGATAGTAATGAAGAGATAAGGAAAAAGACTAATTTCCATTAACAAAGTGTCTTAAATTTGGTTTACACAGTAGGAACAAAATTTATGTTATATGACAATATTAAAACCAAAGGTCTCTCCCATACCATTCCAACCTGAAAAATTAAATCAATTTTAAAAGGGTGGATCAACAAGGAAGAGCAAGAAAGAGGGTAGAAAATAGTCTGCAAAGTCATTCCTTTGGGCATGGAGTCAACACATCCTACAGATCAGAGGCACTCAAGCTCATACTATACCAAAAGGGATATAATTGATGGATGGAGGTATAAGAAAGACAACAAAGAGAATAATATCATTAGATCCTCTATGAAAAAATGACTTAAAAGATTACTAGAACAAAGATCATGAAATAATGCAATTACTACAAATCATGTGCATCTCATGAATATCCTACCTCATGAACAACCATTGATCTTCAATACCTTCAATTCCATTAAAGCAAGATGACAAGGTAAAATGATAATAAAGAACAAAAATTCTGATAAAAAACTCTCATGAATCTCTAATGGCAGAAATGTTAATTACAACAGGCCCTCGGGCTTATAATTGAGCAACTAAACTGCTCCTCCAACTCTCTCCTCTCTTGGATCATGAATCCAACCCCTTCATTCTCAAAATCCCTTTCATTTATAGTCAATGATATCTATATACCATAAGGAGGTCGAAACCAAGTAGATACATAGGATCCTCCTTTATTTAGGATTCTTCTTACAAAATAGTCCAACAAAAACTTAACAAAATCCTATTTTCCAGGATCTTGCTTATTGTGATAAATGCCTCTTGAAACATGTCATCCTGATTGATTTGGAGATGGAACACATGTCCCTCATATAAAAATAACTCCTAGGAGACCATTCAAACCTTCCTTCACACCTGACAGCTTTCCCATAGATTGAATTTGTCAAATTGATAGAGTTCGCAACGATTGTGACAACATGCATTGCGAACTTCCCTGTAGGTGATGGTTTTATCTTTTGTCCAAAAATACGAACTGGGTCGGGATGAATTTATGTCACCGAGTCCAAAACACCATTTTTTACCTACACACCACATTTCAGAGGAACCCATATTGGAAATCAAAAGTTAAAAGAAAAACACTACTCTATTGTGTGCTAATTGTTTACAAACTGTCAAAAATACCAGTTCTCAGTGCAAGAGCTGTGAACTCTCCTGTAACATCCCGTTTCACTTGAAAATGACTGAAAGTGTTCCAATAATGATATCCAGTTCCACCAAGTGTTGTAACAACTCATGATCTTGGTATATGACTAGAAGAGAACATCCTAGAAACTAAATATGGTTTATAAGGATAACCATCCTCAAATATTCAAAAATGCATAAACCTGAAACTTGTCAAAAACTAATATTGTTTAAGGAAGTTCAAATTATTCATGTTCTAACTCTGAAGATACTCCTTTGTGAGTATTCCTTTCGTGTTGATTGTCCATAAATACTGTATGAAGAAAAATTATTGCAATATTAAATGACTGTTAGATGTGAAACATGGGATACATAGGATTAATGTTTTGATGACAAGACTTTTCCAATAGGATAATCCTATGTAGAACTCCTGAACATATCAACTCATTACACATCCAGGAATAATACAAGGAATTCTTAAAATAGAAAGGCTAAGGAAATACTAATGAGAATTATAATGAAGGGAGACAAAAGCAGGTCTCTGCAAAATAGGTTTTTTATCAACATCATAATTTGTTCACAACATCACTACACTTGCAAATTTCAATTCCGCTCCAACTTATGATCAATTTCACACTACAAACTAGATAGGAGTGTAATAACTTGTTAAGCTTTCATCTTTAGAAAGATGTAGAAGATGGGTTCGCATCGATGGATTTGCAGCACAGAGTTTGCAACACTAAGAGGAAAGCCAACCAAAACCCCTTTATCGACCCTCAACCAGGATGAAAGCTCTCATGGAGCACCTAGTGGACCTAGGCTTGATGCTGATGTATTTGAATTTGCATAGGGATGTTTGCAAGTTGTCCAACCTCTAAACCTTCCTCTTATTTATCCAGTTCATAACGCTAGTTCAAGACACACTGATGTTTTAATTTTATCTTTTAAATTCCAAATTGGATTGGGCTGAATTTTTGTCACCAGGTCAATGCCAATATCATGCTCCTCCAAAAGAAATGTCAGGAAAAACCCACATTGTCGTTCAAAAGTTATGATCAAATATTTATAAGACTTTGTTATAGGAAATGAGTTCACAACGAAATTCGCAATGCCTATCACCAGTTCGCAACACTTGATTCAAACAATATTTGCATGCTTCGAGGAGACTGTTAGGATGTACAAAGACATGATCCCTAAAAATTTGTTAAAAATAGTCTCTAAAAACAATGAAATCCCTTATCATGACAAAAAGGTAATGATGGCAATGAATGAATGGAGCACTTGAGGACACTTCAAACTCTCCTAGTGAGTTGGAAACACATACAAATGTATTTAACTTGACATTTAAATAGATGGATGATGAAAAAAATAAACTTTTATACAAATGAGAGGTGACATGTCGCGAAAATGATGTAAGGATCAAAGGTGTGACTCAAAAACAAAACCCAAAGTGGTTCTTTTTTACCCCTACAATTTTATGTGCTAACATCTGGTTCCACAGGGGATGGCATGCTCCCTGTGAGTTTCCAAGAACATGAAGTTCCAATGCCTTATCCATCCCATCTCTGCAATATGTATTATGTCTATGCCTTGAGAGAACCTCTGATCATTTATTGAAAACCGAAAAACACTCACTGCAAACCAAATGCTTGCATATCAAGATTATTTATATACATTCCTACACTAATCTATCCAACTGAGTTTCTTTGCTTAATTGAAGTCATACTTCCAATTGGGCGAGGTGAGTATCAAATTGATGAAAATAACTCCTTCCATGCAACTGTTCAAAATAAATTTCAAGTGATATAAAGCTTACAACAAGAGGTTAGTAAGCAATGGAGACTTATAACTATGATCCGAAATCATAGCAACAACTGGATCATCAGAAACCTTTGAAAAATATAACTCTATGTAAAAATCCAGAGGATCATGAAAATTATGAAGAGACATTTCTAATGGGTTAAGAAAACCATTTTTCTCCTCTGTGAAGGTTGATTCATCAATAAAATGATGGTCCTCATATAATTTACAACTACTCATATGTTGTTTGATGTTTGTTGCAAGTGCAGGTATAGAAATGATTAACATTTCATTGTTGATCCTTGAAGTTTTCTACTCATCAATAGGTGATAAAGAGAATTCCAACTGCTGCTACAATTCTTCCTTATCTCCTTCATTGTATTCTCATGTCTTAGATTCAAAATTTCCACATGCTGATATATCGATATGCTCATTATCATTCAAATACTCAAAGGAAACAATTTGATTTTCATGACAACTTAAAACAATAGATACATTTGATACAATGTCAAAAGTATCTACATTTTGGATATCACTTTGAAGATTATAAACCTCTTGATCATAATAAAAAGTGTCTTATACAACAACATACTCTTTATGACTATTTGATCCTTTACTCAACAAATCGAATTCATAACAACATTCTTGATAAAGGAAACCAACTGCAAATTTCCCTTTGCAAAACAAATACAATGCAACATGAAAATGTCTTAGTGAAGTAATACAAGCAACCAAGAGTGATCTACACCAATCACAAGCTGCTCCATCTAAAGAGTAGGTAAACAATTTGACGATGACAACTTCATGTATAACTTTTATCTTAAGTATGCACTCATGAAAATATAGTAAAAACGTAGCTAGCATTTTCCAATTTTCCCCTCTAAACCTAGGAAGGAAACCTTCCCATTCATCTCTACTAGGCACTAGATTTGGAAAACCAACTATCTTTGAAAAATCACAGAAAGAATACCTTTGAGCTAGGATCTTTTCCATTTCAAAATAATGGAGTCTCCAATAGATATATGAACAGTGGAGTCACCATGGTGAAAGATAAGCAGTCTAAAAGTGTCTAGCTTCAATTCACCATCCAAAGCTAGATATAATCGTCATAGTTCACCTAGGGATGGTGTCTTCATGTCATCCCCAGAAACAACGCCAAAAATGTTGGCACTAAGAGTCACACTCAGACAACCATGAGTGCAAGCCCAATACCCATCAAAATATATAGATAATGTTTATATCAAGGTGAAAAATGGATGAGGAAAATTATGCAAACATGTCTCTCACATAAGGCAATCCCAAAGTATATACCAGCAAGTAAGTCTTTAGACAACTTTGAATCAGGGTTTTAAGGATTAAATGAGAGTGGAAGATCAGATAAGAAGAGTGGAATATATCTATCATCTACATCAGGTATCATGCTAGCTATATGCATAAGATTTCGTGAAATGAGAACCTCTCAATACAAAGAGAAAAGCTTTGATATATTTGGAAGAATTATCACACTATAAAATATACTAAAATAAGGATGCAACCAACTAAACGAATCATTCACTTAGTTGAAATCAAAGTAAGATAACAATGAAGATATAAGGAAAAAGAGTGATTTAAATTAACAAAGTGTCTTAAATATGGTTTACATAGTAGGAACACAATTTTTGTTATATGACAATATCAAAACCAAAGGTCTCTCCCATACCATTCCAAACTGTAAAATTAAATCAGTTTTAAAAGGGTGGATCAACAAGGAACAACAAGAAAGAGGGTAACAAACAATCTGCAAAGTCTTTCCATTGGGCATGGAGTCAACACATCCTACAGATCAGAGGCACTCAAGCTCATACCAGACCAAAAGTGATATAATTGATGGATGGAGGTATAATAAATATAATAATAATAATAATATCATCAAGCAAAGATCCTCTCTGCAAAAATGACTTAAAAGATAACTAGAACAAAGATCATGAAAGGAGGCAATTACTACAAATCATTTGCAGCTCATGAATCTCCTACCCCGTGAACAACCATTGATCTTCAATGCCTGCAATTCCATTCAATAAAGATGAGAAGGTAAAATGATAATAAACAACAAAAATTCTAATAAAAAACTCTCATGAATATCTTATGGAATAAATGCTAATTACAACAGGCCCTCGAGTTTACAATTGAGCAAATAAACTACTCCACCTGTCTCTCTCCTCTCTTGAATAATGAATCCAACCCTTTAGTTCTCAAAATCCCTTTCATTTATAGTCAATGATCTTTGTATACCCTAAGGAGGTCGAAACCGAGGATATACATAGTATCCTCCTTCATTTAGGAGTCTTGTTACAAAATATTCCAACAAAAACTTAACAAAATCCTATTTTCCAGGATCTTGCCTATTGTGATAAATGTCTCTTGAAACATGTCATATTGATTGATTTGGAGATGGAACACATGTCCCTCATATAAAAATAACTCCAGGAGATCATTAAAACCTTCATTCATAGCTGGAAGCCTTCTCGTAGCTCGAATTTTTCAAACTATTAGAGTTCGCAACACCAGTGGCAGCATGCGCTGCAAACTTTCCTGTAGGTGATGTTTTTAGATTTTATGCAAAAATACGAACTGGGTCAGGCTGAATTTTTTTCAGCAAGTCCAAAACACCACGTTTTACCTCCACACCAAATATCAGATGAACCCATATTGCAAATCAAATGTTACAAGCAAAGCATTCCTATGTTGTGTGCTAATTGTTTACAAACTGTCAAAAATACCAGTTCGCAACGCTGGTGTTGCAAACTCTCTTGTAGCAGCCCGTTTCACTTGAAAACTCCTGAAAGTATTCCAAAAACCATCTCTAGTGCCACAAATTGTTGTAACAACTCGTAATCTTGGTATATTACTATAAGATAACATCCCATGAGCTAAATATGCTTTATAAGGATAACCATCCTGAAATCTTTAAAAATTCATAAACAGGAAACTTGTCAAAAACTAATATTGTTTAAGTTCAACTTCTTCATTTTCTAACTCTGAGGCTACTCCTTTTTGAGTATTCATTTTCTTTTGATTGTCCATAAATACTGTATGAACAAAACCTTACTGCAATATTAAATGACTATTAAATGTGAAACATGGGATACACATAATTAGGGTTTTGATGACAAGACTTTTCCAATAGGCTAATCCTGTGTAGAACTTCTATAAATCTCAACTCATTACACATCTAGGAATAAAACAAGGCATTCTTAAAATAGAAAGGCTAAGGAAATACTATTGAGAATTATAATGAAGGGAGACAAAGGAAGGTCTCTGCAAAATAGGTTTTTTATCAGCATCAAATTTTTTTCACAACATCACTACACTTGCAAATTTCAAGTTAGATCCCATAGATGATCAATTGCACACTACATAATGGATAGGATTGTAATAACTTGTTAAGATTCCAGCTTTATAAATATGTAGAAGACGGGTTTTTAAAAAGTGTTGGAACAAAGGGTTCACAACGTTGAATTTGTAGCACAGAGTTCGCAACGCCAAGAGGAAAGCCAACCAAAATCCCTTTATCGACCCTCAAACAGGATGAAAACTCTCATGGAGCACCTGGTGGAACTAGTATTTATGATGATGTCTTTGAATTTTCACATGGATTTTTTCAAGTTTTCCAACTTCTAAACCTTCCTCTTCTTTATCCAGTTCATAGCGCACTGGTGTTTTAATTTTATCTGTCAAATACCAAATTGGGTTGGGATGAATTTTTGTCACCAGGTCAATGCCAATATCACGCTCCTCCACAAAATATTTCATAAAAAACCACATCGTCGTTCAAATGTTATGATCAAATCTTTAGAAGACTCTGCTACAGTAAATGAGTTCGCAACGAAGTTTGCAACGCATGTCACCAGTTCACAATGCCCGATTCAAACAAGATTTGCATGTTTCAAGGAGACTTTTAGGATGTCCAACGACCTGATCCCTGAAAATTTGTGAAAAATAGGCTCTAAAAACAATGAAATCCCTTAGCATGACAAAAAGGTAACGATGATAATGAATGAATGGAGTACTTCAGTACGTTGTGAACTCTCCTAATGAGTTGGAAGCACATACAATTGTCTTTAACTTGACATTTAAATAGATGGATGAAGACAAAGAGAACCTTTTATACAACTAAGAGGTGACATGTCAAGGTAATGATGTAAGGATCAAAGGTGTTGTTTTTCTAGAGTCCGTACTTAAGGCTTTAAAAAGTACAGTGTGTAGGCGTCTGAAAGTTAGTAAGATGTAAAAAGGGAGGAGGGCATACTTTCAGGAAAGGAAGCTAGGTTTGATTTCTAGGTTGTCACTGTCTAGGAAATCTATTAGCACCGAATCTGTAGCCCTCCTGGTAGGAATAACCTCTACCCATTTAGTAAAGTAATCTGTGGAGGTTAGGATCCATTTGTGTTGAGCGCTAGAATGGGGGTTAATTTTTCCTATAAAATCCAATCCCCACTATTGAAAAGGAGCCTCTGTTTTGACTAGAACTAAAGGTAATGCTAGGAGTTTATGATTACCTGTGAATATTTGGCAAGGGTCGCAATCCCTGACTTTGGCGTTTACATCCGAGAAAAGTTTAGGCCAATAATACCCTGCCCTCAGGATTTTATAAGTTGTCGCTCTCCAAGCGTGATGTCCCCCACACACTCCTTCATGGAATTTGCTTATGACCTCCTCTGTTTCAGATTCAACCAAACAGGCCAACAAGAACCCAAGTGGGTCCTTCCAAAACAATTTACCCTCAGATATACAGTATTTGATTGCATTTAGTTTTAGCGTTCTGGCTTTGGATGGAGATAAATCACTTGGGTAGTTCAAAGTCAGTAGGTAGGATAATATGTTTTTGTACCAGTCAGAGGATGTAAACTTCTCTTCGATCCTGACTTCACTTGTTTGCTCATAGAGCTTGTTCATACCTTCCTCTTCTCCACATCCCTGTATGTTATTTATGCTGAGGGCTTTGTAATTGGATTCAGCTAAGAGTTTAGCCAAACCTTGACCCTTTATCAACTTCGTCGGCTTTATTTCCAGATCAAATTCTTTAATTTTTGTGAACCACCGTTCCCTTCTGCCATCACTGTCAGGATGCACTAGAATGTCTTTTACAGAGCTAGTAGGTACATACACGATTACTTGGAATGAAATACATAAGTCCTAGGATCTTGTCCATTTCAAAACAATGGAGTTGCCAATAGATATATGAACAGTGGAGTTGCTATGGTGAAAGATAAGCAATCTAAAAGTTTCTAGCTTCAGTTCACCATCCAAAGCTAGATATAATCATCATAGTTCACCTAGGGAAGGTGTCTTCATGTCGTCCCCGACAACAATGCCAAAAATGTTATCACTGAGAGTCACACTCAGACTGCCATGAGTGCAATCCCAATACCCATTATAATATATAGATAATGTTTATATCAAGGTGACAAATGGATGAGGAAAACTCCAAAAAAATGTCTGTCATAGAAGGAAATCCCAAAGTATAGACCAAGAAGTAAGGATTTAGACAACTTTGAATGAGGGTTTTAAAGATTACATGAGGGTGGAAGATCAGATAAGAAGTGTGGAATATATCTATCATCTACATTAGGTAGAATGATAGCTATATATGAATAAGACTTTGTGAAATGAGAACCTCTCAAGACAAAGAGAGAAGCTCTGATATATCTGCAAGAATGATCACAGTATAAAATATACTTAAATAAGGATGAAACCAATTAAACAAATCATTCACTTAGCTAAAATCAAAGTAAGATAACAATGCAGAGATAAGGAGAAAGGTTGATTTCCATTAGCAAAGTGTCTTAAATGTGGTTTACATAGTAGGAACAAATTTTTTGTTATATGACAATATCAAAACTAGAGGTCTCTCCCATACCATTCCAATCTGAAAAATTGAATCAATTTTAAAAGGGTGGATCAACAAGGAAGAGCAAGAAAGACGGTAGCAAACAATCTGCAAGTCCATTCCATTGGGCACGGAGTCAACACATCCTATAGATCAGAGGAACTCAAGATTATACCATACCAAAAGGGATATAATTGATGGATGGAGGTATAAGAAAGACAACAAAAAGAATAATATCACCAAGCAAATATCCTCTCTGCAAAAATGACTTAAAAGATAACTAGAACATAGATCATGAAAGGAGGCAATTACTACAAATCATTTGCAGCTCATCAATCTCCTTCCTCATGAACAACCATTGATCTTCAATGCCTACAATTCAATTCAATACATATGACAAGGTAAAATGATAATAAATAAGACAAAGTATGATAAAAAACTCTCATGAATCTCTAATGGCAGAAATGCTAATTACAACAGGCCCTCGAGCTTACAATTGAGAAACTAAACTACTCCTCCAGCTCTCTCCTCTCTTGGATAATGAATCCAACCCTTTCCTTCTCAAAATTCCTTTCATTTATAGTCAACGATATCTATCTACCCTAAGGAGGCTGAAACCAAGGATATACATAGGATCCTCCTTCATTCAGGAGTCATGTTAAAAAATATTCCAACAAAAACTTAACAAAATCCTATTTTCCAGGATCTTTCTTGTTGTGATAAATGCCTCTTGAAGCATGTCATCCTGATTGATTTGGAGATTGAACACATGTCCCTCATATCAAAATAAATCCTAGGAGACCATTCAAACCTTCCTTCATAGCTGGCAGCCTTCTCATAGCTCGAATTTTTCAAACTATTAGAGTTCAGAGCACCTATGAAAACATGCATTGCAAACTTTCCTGTAGGTGATGTTTTTAGATTTTATCCAAAAATACGAACTGGGTCAGGATGATTTTTTTTCAGCAAGTCCAAAACACCATGTTTTACCTTCAAACCAAAATTCATAGGAATCTAGATTGTAAATCCAAAGTTACAAGAAAAACATTCCTATGTTGTGTGCTAATTGCTTACAAACTGCGAAAAATACCAGTTCGTAGCACCAGTGCTGCAAACTCTCCTGTAGTAGTCCATTTCAATTGAAAATGCCTTAAAATATTCTAAAAGCCTTCTCCAGTTCCACCAACTATTGTAACAAATCATGATCTTGGTATATGACTAGAAGAGAACATCCCAGGAGCTAAATATGGTTTATAAGGATAACGATACTCAAATCTTAAAAAATGCATAAACAAGAAACTTGTCAAAAACTGATATTATTTAAGGAAGTTCAACTTATTCATTTTATAACTATGAAGCTCCTCCTTTGTTGTTGATTTTCCATAAATGATGTATGAAGAAAACCTTACTCCAATATTAAATGATTGTTAGATGTGAAACATGGGATACAGAGGATTAGGGTTTTTATGATAAGAGTTTTCCAATATGCTAATCCTGTGTAGAAATTTTGTAAATCTCAACTCATTACACATCTAGGAATACGACAAGGCATTCTTAAAATAGAAAGGCTAAGGAAATACTACCGAGAATTGTAATGAAGGGAGCCAAACGAAGGTCTCTACAAAATATGTTTTTTATCATCATCAAAATTTGTTCACAACATCACTACACTTGCAAATTTCAAGTCGGTTCCCACAGATGATCAATTGCACACTATAGACTGGATAGGAGTGTAATAACTTGTTAATCTTACAGGTTTAGAAATATGCAGAAGATAGTTTTTTAAAAAGTGTTGGAACTGAGGGTTCACAACGCTGGATTTGCAACACAGAGTTCACAATGCCAAGAGGAAATCCATCCAAAACCCCTTTATCGACCCTCAAACATGATGAAAAATCTCATGGAGAACTTGGTGGACCTAGGCTTGATGTTTATTTCTTTGAATTTTCACATGGATGTTTTCAAGTTTTCCAATCTATAAAGCTTCCTCTTCTTCAGCCAGTTCACAACGCCAGTTCGCAACACACTGATGTTTTAATTTTATCTTTCAAATGCAAAATTGGGTTGGGATGAATTTTTTTCAAAATGTCAATGCCAATAGTATTCTCCTCCACAAAAAATTTCATAAAAACCCACATCGACGTTCAAATGTTATGAAAAAATCTTTAGAAGACTCTGCTACAGGAAATGAGTTTGCAACGAAGTTCACAATGCTTGATTCAAACAATATTTGTATGCTTCGAGGACTTTGTTAGGATGTCCAAAGACCTGATCCCTGAAAATTTGTTAAAAATAGGCTCTAAAAACAATGAAATCCCTTAGCATGGAAAAAAGGTAATGATAGAAATGAATGAATGGAGCACTTGAGTATGCTTCGAACTCTCCTAGTGAGTTCGCAACACATACAAATGTCTTTAACTTGACATTTAAATATGTGGATTATGAAAAAGAGAACCTTTTATACAACTGAGAGGTGACATGTCACGTTAATGATGTAAGGATCAAAGGTGTTGTTGATGATTAAAATCACAACGAGGAATTTTTCCCACAAAGTATTTCTAAAGCCCTCTTATTTAAACTATGCTAATAATATAAGACTAGCAGGTGGGATCCCTTGTAGACTGGAGGCTTGGAGATAGTCATATCACACATTTTCTGTTGTTGTTTTGATGTTGCTTACAGGGTCCTATATGGTTGAAAGTACAGTCATGGTTTCATTTTTGATATATTAACAAGTTGAAGATGCATTTTATGGGATATTTTTCTATTTAAAGATTTATTTTTATGTTATGATTGGAATATATTTACAGTTGCTATGTTTAATCATGTCACCATGATTTATTACCTGGATACACATACACAAGAAATATGTTAGTAATGATATAACCAAAACAAAGAGAAGAAACTTATGGGAACAATCCTAAAAGAAAAGGCCTATGTTTAAGCTATGTTAAAGGTTATGTGCAAATGGAAATATAAACCATGTTAGTGTTAGTCCTAACTATTATATGGTTGGTTAGTGGCTATGCGATTTTTCATTTGAGTTAATTTGGGGCGCATGTGATATTTCAAGGCATATGGTATGCCATGAAAACTTGGCAAGGGTTAATGTGAATGTTTTGGGTGGTGCATTTGGCAAGGAATATTGTCACAGGTTTCAAAGGTTTGGAAATTGATTACATGGTTTAAATGATATGGTGAGTGTTGGTTGTCTTGTACTTCAAAATTGAATAGAAGAGGAGATGGAAGCATCGTGCAGTAAATGCATGTCACTCCATACTTTCCCCATAAATCTGTCACCCTAGTATGGTTCTTGTTGCATTTTGATCTGATGGTGGTTAAGATCCACAATTTAGGCTTGGGAAGAAAACGCTTGGCCAACTCTCCCTTTTAAGCTCTTGGTTACATGTATGGTTATTTTTCACCCCATCCATGAATTAAGCTCTGTGTATGAATGAACAATGGCTCAATAATGCTTGGGTTTATGTTTTCCTAAGAATTGCAACTGTGTAAATGCATGGTTTTTCTCTCTAGAATGACTGTCTAATTGTTCGTATTGCAAGTAAAAGAATTGATTTTGGTTGAGTTGTGCATTCACTGGATGATTTGTTGGTTAAAATAGTGGTGGGTCTCTATGGATTTTTAAATGAATATGGGTATTATCTCTCTGTGTTTTAATGGTGGAGGGTTTCTCTCTATGTATTCATTCTGGTTGCTTCCTCACAATCATGAGTGTAGCCCTATCCAGTCATGTTCAGACTGCCTTTTGGTTGCTGTGTATTTTTCCAGACTCATGGTCACTGGATCAATGTCTTGGCACCAAAATGTTTCAAGAATCGGTCTTAAGGTGGCCATAACGTTGATATATATGATTTATGGTTTTTGGGTGATATAATTTATGCCTTGAGTTATGCATCCTCAATGGCATTGTTGTCAAATGATTCGTCTCTTAAGAAATAGACAAAGGTTATACCTCTGTGTGTTCTGGGTAACTGTCACTGTCTAGTGGACATTCACTTCTCCTCTGCAAATGCAAGACGCATTATGTGCATCATTTTTCTACCCTACCCGTCGTTGTTTCCTATGTGGCTAACTATTGTTCCATTTCCCAAACCGAGAGTTATAAGGAACCCTGTGGTTTCTACTATTCTTGTATCGAAGGGTCTTTGCCTATGGTTGATATGCCTCTGAGGACCTCCAGTTATCTGTTCTATTGATGACTGAGCACACTCTTGATTACCGATTCCTTGTATTTGTTGTGACAAAGCCCGATTTAGAAAAAAAAATACCTAATTTTTCTTACTTCTGTAGGGAATCTTTTTGGTTGTCAAAAATTGGTTATCAAGTGGAGTGGTTATGGAATGTTTTGTCGAGTCCTTATCTCGTCTTCCTATGATGAAATCGGTTGAAAATTTGTGATAGGGAATGAGTAATAGTATGCAGTCAAAGGGATGCCTCTTTTTCATTATACTTTGAATGACTGTGTTCTACAATAAGGTGTTGATTGTAAATTAGAGACTCTTGTGTGTTTCACTAGGCCCGATCAGGGTTATAGCAAATTCTGGAATTGGTAAATGTGTGCATTTCGTTATGTTCATTGTGTATCTATTATGGAATCATCGTGCATATTATG
>JASDQU010104077.1:122155-138050 GCA_032191745.1 Picea mariana
ATGGAAGGTACAACTCCTTGTGTTCAAGAACCCACTTGAAACTCTGAGGACACCAATCCTCCCTAGCACCTCCCAACCACCCTGAGTATAAAAACTTATTTACTTCAGAATTATTATAGAGATATAATGTTTATCTATAGCTTACCATTTTCATCACTGTTCTGGTGCACTGCTATGCTCTGCCTGCATCAGTGTCTTCCTACTCCGTCTCTGCATGCACACCTCAAAATTTTCTTCCTCTGTCATATATGCATTTCTGTTCTATGTGCTACACTTCTTCTTTACAATTCAACCGTTGTACACAACCTACTTTTACCCGCATCAATAACTCTCTACCCCATGCCCCCTCCTCTTCACTATTCTGTGTATATTTATCATGCCCAGTCCTATGCAAGATCAAAAACCTAACTCTTTGTCCCCTTTGGCGTTTACACTCAGTCTGTTATTCATCCATGGTCGTTATGCCAAGACTCTTTGGCTTCTCTGGTAGCTACGGTCTTCAACGATTTTCCATTTGTCAATCGTCTCTATGATGAGTCTTCATTCCACTAATAAATACATTGAGACTCTTCAACTTCTCTGACAATCACATTTCTTCCTCTTCGAATTCTCGGGCTGAAACCATCAGTGGTTTTTTGTAGTTACAATTAGTTCGTCTTTAGCAGTTACTGAGAGAACCTTCATGCGCTCATCCCTCTGGCACTTTTTCCTTTCCTGAGAAAACTACACAGTGGGCATTTAGATTTTTTGGCTAAGCCCCTTCCTTTCACATGACCATCGACGGTGACTTTATGCCTAACCAATAGTCATTTCACAATTTCGCATTTTGGGTGATCAACTGTGAGTCACCTTGGTTCTCTTGACTCGTGAAACTCCAAAATGGATCCTAGCATCGCTAGCTACTTCCCTTCTCTCCTGCTAATGTGACAACTAGCTGTGATTAGGGGCCAAGCACGAGGGTGCTTCATGATTTTGCATATCGTGATCTCCTACTGTGAGTTGCTTTCAAGATCACAATACGCGAAACTTTGAAATGGAGCCTAGCAGCGCTAGCTCCTTCACTTCTCTTCCTCTGATGTGACCACAAGCTATGATTAGGGGTCAAGAAAAAGAGTGCTTCACAATTTCACATATCATGAACTTCTACTGTGAGTTGCCTCCAAACTCCTGATACGCGAAACTCTGAAATGACTTCATATCAGATTAATGGTCGAGGTCCTTGGTGATCAGATGACCCATATCATTTCACGACTTCTCATATTGCGAGTTCCTACAACTCTCACCTTTGAATTCTCTAGCTCCCGAGTCAACGAAATGCTGATCTCTCACCACATGTCCTCTGGATCCAACGACCAAGTTCATTTCGTGACTTCGTATTTCACGGAGTTGGAGAATGGCTCTTGCCCATTATCCTCTTAGCAATTATACTAGATCTAACGATTTCTAGTCCTTTGCGCTCTAATTTGGCAGCTAGGGTCTAATCTCCTCCTCTGCACACTCCTCCTATCTATACTCTGATCTATTGACCATCGGGTACTCTGGATTGGTGATCCAATGACCACTGTCGCTCCTCCTCCTAAGCTTTTTATTTCTCAAATATATAAGTGTCAAAGGACACAACCTTTGATCCTTCTATGAGCCTTGATGACTTGGACCTCATCTGCGTTTCTGGGAATGCTATCTCTCCTAAGATTTGGTAATGGAATTATTTTCGGCCTTGGCGCCCACTTGTGCTTTGCGTTCAAAGATGTGCTATTCCTTCTCAGCTTCTCGACCTTGTTCTTCTGTGTCTTCGCTGCTTATTATTTTGTGTCTTCATTGCGGAATGATTTTATTTCCATGTACACTCTGTTTGCAAACCTACCATCATCGCTACTTTTCTTGCCATCAATGGCAAGCACACTCTACCTGTAAACATGCCAATAATTTGACCACTGGAAGGAAGATCGATACAATGACACCCTACAACTGCAATACTTTGAAAAGGTTGTTGAGCACTATCCCAAGGACATTGGGGATAATTCTTTCACAAAGCAATGCGCCCTACCCTAGAACACCCCTTGAAACCCTAATCATGTCAGTTCCTTCGTGTCAGTTTGTTGGGGGCTTGTACCCAACACAATTGTAGTGCCATTTGCAATTAAATGTTTTGTGAAGTATTTGAAAAACTTTTGGTTGTCCTAGTATGTCTTACCCTAGCGCATCTCTAGATATCTTCATATTGCAAGTTGGAGCATTTTGAATTTTTAGGAATTGACGTTGCCTTTCGTTGTTTTCCGCTGCTACCAGAGTTATGTACTTGTATAAGTCAAAACTATATCACTATATTGAGGGTGTTTGCTGGAGAAGTGTTGGCACAAGCCAATTTTGGGGAAAACTAAGGAAGTTTTGAAGGAATCAAAGCAGCGCTAGAAAATAGGGGAGCACACTGGAAATAGAGAAAAATAAATGCCATAAAAAGAGGAAAACCAACACCGATAAAAGCAGTTACAAAGTGGAAAAATTGTTGCAGAGAAGTTGGAAAGTGGACACGCGTCGACTTGGAGCAACGAATGGATTGAGGACTAGCTGAGATTAAGTCAAGGAGAAAGTAGACAGACCTAATCTGCTTAGGGTTAGGGTTTTTGCAAGGGTTTTGTCCCAAGTTTTGTATAAGTATAATGTATTAGGATAATGAGAGGGTTGTCATTGTTGTCGTTGTTGTTGTCTGCTTGTTAGAAGTTTGTATTTTCGAGAGAATGATGCGATTTGTGGAGGTCGAATGTAATGAAGGAAGGGTTGTATAGTGTGAAACACTAGGTTTTGAAAGAACATGAATAAAGAGCAGAAGCGACAAATCTTTGTGGATGTAGCCCCATGGGGGGTGAACCACAATACATATGTGTTTTGTGTGAATTTATGCAGTGTTTATGATTGTATTTACTTTGGTAAGTTTATGATGAACATGTTAAATGATAAAAGAACACTGCGAACTAAGAATGAACTAATGGAATCTGAAAAATAGCTCTAATTAAATGAAGGTTATAGTTAGTGTTTAGATCTGAAGCTTATGGTACAATAGATGAATACCTATCAGGGAATGCATGCTTCTATAATGATTAATGAAGTTTGTTGTTCATATACTATGTCACTGGTAAGAGTTAGAGTTAGCATAATATATGGGTATTCGAGGGCTAGCAGTTGAGTGGATCTAATGCCTGTGAGAGAGAAACACATCCCATCCCAAGGTTGCATACGTTTGAGTGCTGCGACCACCCATAGAATCCATCTCAGGTGAGACTGCATAGTGCACTCTGTGCGATGTGTTTCCTTCTAGTATCTATAAGGGTCGATGGCTGAAGGGAAGTTGGTAATCCTATAGTAAAACCTGGGTCAACCCAAATTAAAACGAACAATGGTTTTGTTGCTAGTTGGAACTTAGAATATTGGATCAAGAGGGATGAATCATGCAGTATAGCATGAGGGCGTAATAAATGGGATGTTTTTATGTTGGAGCCCCATAAAAGAGAAGATTGAAATATGATTAATAGTTCATGAACTAGAGTTTTCCCATAAAGATAATAGAAGCTATAGGTTTAATCCAATAAAGTAGTTGGAAAGATACGTATTCAGGGAAATACACGAGATTTTATTTAGTGAGTTTTCCACGCTATTGAAAGAGTGGATAACACGGTTGAAAGATACCCATCCAAAAAATAGAGTTAGATCAGTGGAGTGGACAGAAGAAAGTATCGCACGATTGAAAAGGGTAGATAATAAATTCATGTGTACAATAGATTTATGGCTAGACAATAATGCAGTGAGGTATATCACTGAGTTCGCGGTAGATACATCAAATTATTATAATATAGCATAGCATGAGTTTCTTAAGGGTCCAAGGGGAAGGTAAATCAAGTCATTGTACACATCGATCAAGAGATTATTGCATGATAAATGGGTATTAACCATGGAATCAAACATCTAAACTACCCTGCGTGCATAGGGGAGTTAAGGGAAACACCGAGGAAGGTCTGAGATTGAGAGGGAATAGATATAAAAGAGTGTAGTAAAGAGAAAGATCCCATTATGATGGATCAATAGGAGATCCAAGAAATTATGCAGAAGGTAGGAACGACCCGTAGTGGAAGACCCTACCAGTATAAGCTCAATAGGAAGAAACAATTAGTAGCTGAGAGGGAAGGCTTGGAGAATGATAAGGAAGAGGTAGAGGATATCTGTGTTGTGGATCACATTGAATAAATACTGTGTGCCACATATGAAGTAAAGACTAGAGGAGCAATATATATTGAGGAAGCATATACCCCTGTCCAGATCTGAATCAATGTAGAACCTACAACCCCATGCACGATTAACACATCAACAAAGAAAGAGTTGTTTAGAGAACTAGTGACTGACGGTCATAAGAATCTAGGAGATCAAAATAGAAGTGAGGGTACAAGTTGAAGTACTGACATCATTACAGGTAGTGTTACAAGTGGAAGTACCTGTTAGAACTGAGAGTCACACTTAGACTGCCATGAGTGCAAGCCCAATACCCATCATAATATATAGATAATGTTTATATCAAGGTGACAAATGGATAAGGAAAACTCTGAAAAAGTGCGAGTGACAGAAGGAAATCCCAAAGTATAGAACATAAAGTAAGGCTTTAGACAAATTCAAATTAGGGTTTTAAATATTAAATGAGGGTGGAAGATCAGATAAGAAGTGTGGAATATATCTATAATCTACATCAGGTAGCATGATAGCTATATGAAGAAGACTTTGTGAAATTATAACCTCTCAAGACAAAGAGAAAATATCTAATATATCTGCAAGCATTATCACAATATAACATATATTGAAATAAGGATGCAACCAACTAAACGAATCATTCACTTAGCTGAAATCAAAGTAAGATAGTAATGAAGAGATAAAGAAACAGACTAATTTCCATTAACAAAGTGTCTTAAATCTAGTTTACATAGTAGGAACAAAATTTATGTTATATGACAATATCAAAACCAGAGGTCTCTCCCATACCATTCCAACCTGAAAAATTAAATCAATTTTAAAAGGGTGGATCAGCAAGGAAGAGCAAGAAAGAGGGTAGCAAATAGTCTGCAAAGTCATTCCATTGCGCATGGAGTCAACACATCCTATAGATCAGAGGCACTCAAGCTCATACTATACCAAAAAGGATATAATTGATGGATGGAGGTATAAGAAATACAACAAAGAGAATAATATCATTAGATCCTCTATAAAAAAATGACTTAAAAGATAACTAGAACAGAGATCATGAAAGGATGCAATTACTACAAATCATGTGCATCTCATGAATATCCTACCTCATGAACAACCATTGATCTTCAATGCCTTCAATTCCATTAAAGCAATATGACAAGGTAAAATGATAATAAAGAACAAAAATTCTGATAAAAAACTCTCACAAATCTCTAATGGCAGAAATGTTAATTACAACAGGCCCTCAGGCTTATAATTGAGCAACTAAACCGCTCCTCCAACTCTCTCCTCTCTTGGATCATGAATCCAACCCCTTCATTCTCAAAATCCCTTTCATTTATAGTCAATGATATCTATATACCATAAGGAGGTCGAAACCAAGTAGATACATAGGATCCTCCTTCATTTAGGATTCTTCTTACAAAATAGTCCAACAAAAACTTAACAAAATCCTATTTTCCAGGATCTTGCTTATTGTGATAAATGCCTCTTGAAACATGTCATCCTGATTGATTTGGAGATGGAACACATGTCCCTCATATAAAAATAACTCCTAGGAGACCATTCAAACCTTCCTTCACACCTAACAGCCTTCCCATAGATTGAATTTGTCAAATTGATAGAGTTCGCAACGATTGTGACAACATGCACTGCGAACTTCCTTGTAGGTGATGGTTTTATCTTTTCTCCAAAAATACGAACCGGGTGGGGATGAATTTATGTCACCGACTCCAAAACACCATGTTTTACATACACACCACATTTTAGAGGAACCCAGATTGGAAATCAAAAGTTAAAAGAAAAACATTACTCTATTGTGTGCTAATTGTTTACAAACTGTCAAAAATACCAGTTCACAGCGCAAGAGCTATGAACTCTCCTGTAACATCCCGTTTCACTTGAAAACCACTGAAAGTGTTCCAATAATGATATCCTA
The DNA here is from genome assembly GCA_032191745.1 of Picea mariana. NCBI lineage: Eukaryota > Viridiplantae > Streptophyta > Pinopsida > Pinales > Pinaceae > Picea > Picea mariana. The sequence continues at coordinate 128,319 of JASDQU010104077.1, forward strand.
TTCCACCAAGTGTTGTAACAACTCATGATCGTGGTATATGACTAGAAGAGAACATCCTAGAAGCTAAATATGATTTATAAGGATAACCATCCTCAAATCTTAAAAAATGCATAAACATGAAACTTGTCAAAAACTGATATTGTTTAAGGAAGTTAAAATTATTCATTTTCTAACTTTGAAGATACTCCTTTGTGAGGATTCCTTTCGTGTTGATTGTCCATAAATACTGTATGAAGAAAACATTACTGCAATATTAAATGACTGTTAGATGTGAAACATGGGATACATAGGATTAATGTTTTGATGACAAGACTTTTCCAATAGGATAATCCTATGTAAAACTCCTGAACATATCAACTCATTATACATCCAGGAATAAGACAAGGAATTCTTAAAATAGAAAGGCTAAGGAAATACTAATGAGAATTATAATGAAGGGAGACAAAGGCAGGTCTCTACAAAATAGGTTTTTTATCAACATCATAACTTGTTCACAACATCACTACACTTGCAAATTTCAATTCCGCTCCAACATATGATCAATTTCACCCTACAAATTGGATAGGAGTGTAATAACTTGTTAAGCTTGCATCTTTAGAAAGATTTAGAAGATGGGTTCGCATCGATGGATTTGCAGCACAGAGTTTACAATGCTAAGAGGAAAGCCAACCAAAACCCCTTTATCGACCCTCAAACAGGATGAAAGATCTCATGGAGCACCTAGTGGACCTAGGCTTGGTGCTGAAGTCTTTGAATTTGCATAGGGATGTTTGCAACTTGTCCAACCTCTAAACCTTCTTCTTTTTCAGCCAGTTCATAGCGCTAGTTCGAAACATACTGGTGTTTTAATTTTATCTTTTAAATTCTAAACTAGATTGGGCTGAATTTTTGTCACCAGGTCAATGCCAATATCATGCTCCTCCAAAAGAAATGTCAAAAAAACCCACATCGTCGTTCAAAATTTATGATCAAATATTTATAAGACTTTGTTATAGGAAATGAGTTCACAACAAAATTCGCAATGCCTATCACCAGTTCGCAACACCTGATTCAAACAATATTTGCATGCTTCGAGGAGACTGTTAGGATGTACAAAGACATGATCCCTAAAAATTTGTTAAAAATAGTCTCTAAAAACAATGAAATCCCTTATCATGACAAAAAGGTAATGATGGCAATGAATGAATGGAGCACTTGAGTACACTTCGAACTCTCCTAGTGAGTTGGCAACACATACAACTATATTTAACTTGACATTTAAATAGATGGATGATGAAAAAAATAAACTTTTGTACAACTGAGAGGTGACATATCATGAAAATGATGTAAGGATCAAAGGTGTGACTCAAAAACAAAACCCAAAGTGGTTCTTTTTCACCCCTACAATTTTATGTTCTAATATCTGGTTCCACAGGGGATGGCATGCTCCTTGTGAGATGCCAAGAACATGAAGTTCCAATGCCTTATCCATCCCATCTCTGCAATATGTACTATGTCTATGCCTTGAGATAACCTCTGATCATTTATTGAAAACTGAAAAACACTCACTGCAAACCAAATGCTTGCATATCAAGATTATTTATATACATTCCTTCACTAATCTATCCAACTGAGTTTCTTTGCTTATTTGAAGTCATACTTCCAATTGGGCGAGGTGAGTATCAAATTGATGAAAATAACTCCTTCCATGCAACTGTTCAAAATAAATTTCAAGTGATATAAAGCTTACAACAAGAGGTTAGTAAGTAATGGATACTTACAACTATGATCCAAAATCATAGCAACAACCGGATCATTAGAAACCTTTGAAAAATATAACTCTATGTAAAAATCCAGAGGATCATGAAAATTATGAAGAGACATTTCTAATGGGTTAAGAAAACCATTTTTCTCCTCTGTGAAGGTTGATTCATCAATAAAATGATGGCCCTCATATAATTTACAACTACTCATATGTTGTTTGATGTTTGTTGCAAGTGAAGGTATAGAAATGATCGACATTTCATCGTTGATCCTTGAAGTTTTCTGCTCATCAATAGGTGATAAAGAGAATTCCAACTACTGCTACAATTCTTCCTTATCTCCTTCATTGTATTTTCATGTCTTAGATTCAAACTTGTCACATGTTGATATATCGATATGCTCATTATCATTCAAATACTCAAAGGAAACAATTTGATTTTCATGACAACTTAAAATAGTAGATACATTTGATACAATGTCAAAAGTATCTACATTTTGGATATCTCTTTGAAGATCATAAACCTCTTGATCATAATAAAAAGTGTCTTATACAACAACATACTCTTTATGACTATTTGATCCTTTACTCAACAAATCGAATTCATAACAACATTCTTGATAAAGGAATTCAACTACAAATTTCCCTTTGCAAAACAAACGAAATGCAACATGAAAATATCTTAGTGAAGTACTAGAACAAATATCATGAAAGGAGGCAATTACTACAAATCATTTGCAGCTCATGAATCTCCTACCTCATGAACAACCATTGATCTTCAATGTCTGCAATTCCATTCAATTAATATGAGAAGGTAAAATGATAATAAACAACAAAAATTCTAATAAAAAACTCTCATGAATATCTTATGGAATAAATCCTAATTACAACATGCCCTCGGGCTTACAATTGAGCAAAGAAACTGCTCCTCCACCTCTCTCTCTCTCCTCTCTTGGATAATGAATCCAACCCTTTACTTCTCAAAATCCCTTTTATTTATAGTTAATGATCTCTATATACCCTAAGGAGGTCGAAACCGAGGAGATACATAATATCCTTCTTCATTTTTCCAACAAAAACTTAACAAAATTCTATTTTCCAGGATCTTGCCTATTGTGATAAATGTCTCTTGAAACATGTCATATTGATTGATTTGTATATGGAACACATGTCCCTCATATAAAAATAACTTCCAGGAGATCATTTGAACCGTCATTCATGTCTGGAAGCCTTCCCGTAGCTCGAATTTTTCAAACTATTAGAGTTCGCAACACCAATGACAACATGCGCTGCAAACTTTCCTGTAGGTGATGTTTTTAGATTTTATCCAAAAATATGAATTGGGTCGGGCTGAATTTTTTTCAACAAGTCCAAAACACCATGTTTTACCTCCACACCAAATCTCAGATGAACCCATATTGCAAATCAAATGTTACAAGCAAAGCATTCCTATGTTGTGTGCTAATTGTTTACAAACTGTCAAAAATACCAGTTCACAACGCTGGTGCTGTGAACTCTCCTATAGCAGCCCGTTTCACTTGAAAAATCCTTAAAGTATTCCAAAAACCATCTCTAGTGCCACCAATTATTGTAACAACTCGTGATCTTGGTATATTACTAGAAGATAACATCCCAGGAGCTAAATATGGTTTATAAGGATAACCATCCTGAAATCTTCAAAAATTCATAAACAAGAAACTTGTCAAAAATTGATATTGTTTAAGGAAGTTCAACTTCTTCATTTTCTAACTCTGAGGCTACTCCTTTGTGAGTATTCATTTTCTTCTGATTGTCCATAAATACTGTATGAAGAAAACCTTACTGCAATATTAAATGACTATTAAATGTGAAACATGGGATACACAGAATTAGGGTTTTGATGACAAGACTTTTCCAATAGGCTAATCCTGTGTAGAAATTCTATAAATCTCAACTCATTAAACATCTGGGAATAAAACAAGGCATTCTTAAAATAGAAAGGCTAAGGAAATACTACTGAGAATTATAATGAAGGGAGACAAAGGAAGGTCTCTGCAAAATAGGTTTTTTATCAGCATCAAAATTTGTTCACAGCATCACTACACTTGAGAATTTCAAGTCAGATCCCATAGATGATCAATTGCACACTACATAATGGATAGGATTGTAATAACTTGTTAAGATTCCAGATTTATAAAGATGTAGAAGACGGGTTTTTAAAAAGTGTTGGAACAGAGGGTTCGCAACGCTGAATTTGTAGCACAGAGTTCGCAACGCCAAGAGAAAAACCAACCAAAATCTCTTTATCGACCCTTAAACAGGATGAAAACTCTCATGGAGCACCTGGTGGACCTAGTATTTATGATGATGTCTTTGAATTTGCACATGGATTTTTTCAACTTGTCCAACCTCTAAACCTTCCTCTTCTTCAGCCAGTTCGCAGTGCACTGGTGTTTTAATTTTATCTGTCAAATACCAAATTGGGTTGGGATGAATTTTTGTCACTAGTTCAATGCCAATATCATGCTCCTCCACAAAATATTTCATAAAAAACCACATCGTCATTCAAATTTTATGATCAAATATTTAGAAGAATCTGCTACAGGAAATGAGTTCGCAATGCCTGTCACCAGTTCACAATGCCCGATTCAAACAAGATTTGCATGCTTCGAGGAGACTTTTAGGATGTCCAAAGACCTGATCCCTGAAAATTTGTTAAAAATAGGCTCTAAAAACAATGAAATCCCTTAGCATGACAAAAAGGTAACGATGACAATGAATGAATGGAGTACTTCAGTACACTGTGAACTCTCCTAATGAGTTGGAAGCACATACAATTGTCTTTAACTTGACATTTAAATAGATGGATGAAGACAAAGAGAACCTTTTATACAACTGAGAGGTGACATGTCACGGTAATGATGTAAGGATCAAAGGTGTTGTTGTTCCAGAGTCTGTACTTAAGGCTTTAAAGAGTACAATGTCTAGGCATCCGAAAGTTAGTAAGATGTAAAAAGGGAGGAGGGTATACTTTCGAGAAAGGAAGCTAGGGTTGATTTCTAGGTTGTCGCTGTCTAGGAAATCTATTAGCACCGAATCTGTAGCCCTCCTGGTAGGAATAGCCTCTACCCATTTAGTAAAGTAATCTGTGGCGGTTAGGATCCATTTGTGTTGACCGCTAAAATGGGGGTTAATTTCACCTATAAAATCCAGTCCCCACTGCTAAAAAGGAGCCTTTGTTTTGACTGGAACTAAAGGTAATGCTGAGAGTTTATGCTTGCCTACGAATAGTTGGCAAGGGTCGCAATCCCTGACTTTGGCGTTTACATCCAAGAAAAGTTTAGGCCAATAATACCTTGCCCTCAGGATTTTATAAGCTGTCTCTCTCCAAGCGTGATGTCCCCCACACACTCCTTCATGGAATTCGCTTATGACCTCCTCTGTTTCAGATTCAACCAAACAGACCAACATGAAGGCAAGTGGGTCCTTCCAAAACAATTTACACTTAGATAGACAGTATTTGACCGCATGTAGTTTTAGCGTTCTGGCTTTGGATGGAGATAAATCACTTGGGCAGTTCAAAGTAAGTAGGTAGGATACTATGTTTTTGTACCAGTCAGAGGATGTAAAATTCTCTTCAATCTTGACTTAAATTGTTTACTCGTAGAGCTCGTTCCTACCTTCCTGTTCTCCACATCCCTGTATGCTATTTATGTCGAGGGCTCTGTAATTGGATTCAGCTAAGAGTTTAGCCAAACCTTGACCCTTTATCAGCTTCATCGGCTTTATTTCCAGATCAAATTCTTGAATTTTTGTGAGCCACCGTCCCCTTCTGCCATCACTGTTAGGATGCACTAGAATGTCTTTTACAGAGCTAGTAGGTACATACACGATTATCTTGGAATGCAATACATACGTCCTAGGATCTTGTCCATTTCAAAACAATGGAGTCTCCAATAGATATATGAACAGTGGAGTCACTATGGTGAAAGATAAGCAGTCTAAAAGTTTCTAGCTTCAGTTCACCATCCAAAGCTAGATCTAATCATCATAGTTCACCCAGGGAAGGTGTCTTCATGTCGTCCCCGACAACAATGCCAAAAATGTTAGCACTGAGAGTCACACTCAGACTTCCATGAGTGCAATCCCAATACCCATTAGAATATATAGATAATGTTTATATCAAGGTGACAAATGGATGAGGAAAACTCCAAAAAAGTGTCTGTCACAGAAGGAAATCCCAAAGTATAGACCAACAAGTAAGGCTTTAGACAACTTTGAATGAGGGTTTTAAAGATTAAATGAGGGTGGAAGATTAGATAAGAAGTGTGGAATATATCTATCATCTACATTAAGTAGAATGATAGCTATATAAATAAGACTTTGTGAAATGAGAACCTCTCAAGACAAAGAGAAAAGATCTGATATATCTGCAAGAATGATCACAATATAACATATACTTAAATAAGGATGCAACCAACTAAACAAATCATTCACTTAGCTAAAATCAAAGTAAGATAACAATGCAGAGATAAGGAGAAAGGTTGATTTCCATTAACAAAGTGTCTTAAATGTGGTTTACACAGTAGGAACAATTTTTTTGTTATATGACAATATCAAAACTAGAGGTCTCTCCCATACCATTCCAACCTGAAAAATTGAATCAATTTTAAAAGGGTGGATCAACAAGGAAGAGCAAGAAAGAGGGTAGCAAACAATCTGCAAATCCATTCCATTGGGCATGGAGTCAACACATCCTATAGATCAGAGGCACTCAAGATTATACCATACCAAAAGGGATATAATTGATGGATGGAGGTATAATAAAGACAACAAAAATAATAATATCACCAACCCAATATCCTCTCTACAAGAATGACTTAAGAGATAACTAGAACATAGATCATGAAAGGAGGCAATTACTACGAATCATTTGCAGCTCATGAATCTCCTTCCTCATGAACAACCATTGATCTTCAATGCCTGCAATTCAATTCAAGAAATATAACAAGGTAAAATGATAATAAATAGGACAAAGTATGATAAAAAACTCTCATGAATCTCTAATGGAAGAAATGCTAATTACAACAGGCCCTCAAGCTTACAATTGAGAAACTAAACTACTCCTCCAGCTCTCTCCTCTCTTGGATAATGAATCCAACCCTTTCCTTCTCAAAATTCATTTCATTTATAGTCAATGATATCTATCTACCCTAAGGAGGTTGAAACCAAGGATATACATAGGATCATCCTTCATTCAGGAGTCATGTTACAAAATATTCCAACAAAAATTTAACAAAATCCTATTTTCCAGGATCTTGCCTATTGTGATAAATGCCTCCTAAAACATGTCATCCTGATTGATTTGGAGATTGAACACATGTCCCTCATATCAAAATAAATCCTAGGAGACCATTCGAACCTTCCTTCACAGCTGGTAGCCTTCTCATAGCTCGAATTTGTCAAACTATTAGAGTTCGGAGCACCTATGACAACATGCACTGCAAACTTTCCTGTAGGTGATGTTTCTAGATTTTATCCAAAAATATGAACTGGGTCAAGATGATTTTTTTTCAGCAAGTCTAAAAAACCATGTTTTACCTTCAAACCAAATTTCATAGGAATCTAGTTACAAGAAAAACATTCCTATGTTGTGTGCTAATTGCTTACAAACTGCCCAAAATACCAGTTCACAGCACCGGTGCTGCGAACTCTCCTGTAGCAGTCCATTTCACTTGAAAACGCCTTAAAATATTCTAAAAGCCATCTCCAGTTCCACCAACTATTGTAAAAAATCATGATCTTGGTATATTACTAGAAGAGAACATCCCAGGAGCTAAATATGGTTTATAAGGATAATGGTACTCAAATCTTAAAAAATGCATAAACAAGAAACTTGTCAAAAACTGATATTATTTAAGGAAGTTCAACTTATTCATTTTCTAACTATGAAGCTCCTCCTTTGTTGTTGATTTTACATAAATTCTGTATGAAGAAAACCTTACTCCAATATTAAATGATTGTTAGATGTGAAACATGGGATACAGAGGATTAGGGTTTTTATGACAAGAGTTTTCCAATATGCTAATCCTATGTAGAAATTTTGTAAATCTCAACTCATTACACATCCAGGAATATGACAAGGCATTCTTAAAATAGAAAGGCTAAGGAAATACTACTGAGAATTGTAATGAAGGGAGACAAAGGAAGGTCTCTACAAAATATGTTTTTTATCAGCATCAAAATTTGTTCACAGCATCACTACACCTGTAAATTTCAAGTCGGGTCCCACAGATGATCAATTGCACACTATAGATTGGATAGGAGTGTAATAACTTGTTAATCTTGCAGGTTTAGAAATATGCAGAAGAGATTTTTCTAAAAAGTGTTGGAACTGAGGGTTCACAACGCTGGATTTGCAGCACAAAGTTCATAATGCCAAGAGGAAATCCATCCAAAACCCCTTTATCGACCCTCAAACAGGATGAAAAATCTCATGGAGAACTTGGTGGACCTAGGCTTGATGTTTATGTCTTTTAATTTTCACATGGATGTTTTCAAGTTGTCCAATCTATAAAGCTTCCTCTTATTTAGCCAGTTCACAACGCCAGTTTGCAATGCACTGATGTTTTAATTTTATCTTTCAAATGCCAAACTGGGTTGGGATGAATTTTTTTCAAAAGGTCAATGCCAATAGTATTCTCCTCCACAAAAAATTTCATAAAAACCCACATCGGCGTTCAAATGTTATGAAAAAATCTTTAGAAGACTCTGCTACAGGAAATGAGTTCACAACGAAGTTCACAGCGCCTGATTCAAACAAGATTTGTATGCTTCGAGGAGTCTGTTAGGATGTCCAAAGACCTGATCTCTGAAAATTTGTTAAAAATAGGCTCTAAAAACAATGAAATTCCTTAGCATGGAAAAAAGGTAATGATAAAAATGAATGAATGGAGCACTTGAGTATGCTTTGAACTCTCCTAGTGAGTTTGCAACACATACAACTGTCTTTAACTTGACATTTAAATATGTGGATTATGAAAAAGAGAACCTTTTATACAACTGAGAGGTGACATGTCACGTCAATGATGTAAGGATCAAAGGTGTTGTTGATAATTAAAATCGCAACGAGGAATTTTTCCCTCAAAGTATTGCTAAAGCCCTCTTATTTAAACTATGCTAATAATATAATACTAGCAGGTGGGATCCCTTGTAGACTAGAGGCTTGGAGATAGTCATATCACACATTTTCTGTTGTTGTTTTGATGTTTCTTACATGGTCCTATATGGTTGAAAGTACAGTCATGGTTTCATTTTGGATATATTAACAAGTTGAAGATGCATTTTATGGGATATTTTGCTATTTAAAGATTTATTTTTATGTTATGATTGGCATATATTTACAGTTGCTATGTTTAATCATGTCACCATGATTTATTACCTGGCTACACATACACAAGAAATATGTTAGTAATGACATAACCAAAACAAAGAGATGAAACTTATGGGAACAATCCTAAAAGAAAAGGCGTATGTTTAAGTTGTGTTAAAGGTTATGTGCAAATGGAAATATAAACCATGTTATTGTTAGTCCTAACTATTATATGGTTGGTTAGTGGCTATGCGATTTTTCATTTGAGTTATTTTGGGGCACATGTGATGTTGCAAGGCATATGGTATGCCATGAAAACTTGGCAAGGGTTAACACGAATATTTTGGGTGGTGCATTTGGCAAGGAATATTGTCACAGGTTTCAAAGGTTTGGAAATTGATTACATGGTTTAAATGATATGGTGATCCGAATTTATGTAGGAACACAATGAAATACAGAAATACACATAAACACAGAGATGTAGCGGAAATAAGGCTTCATTTCATTAATAACAAATGACTGAAATATGCTTACAGACAGAATGGAAATAAACTAGCTAGGGCGCTGGTAGCTTATCTCTGAGAAGAGATGTGGCTGCTACTCGCATCCATGACAAGATGATTACAATGAGGCTCTAGAG
>JASDQU010104078.1:1143-15367 GCA_032191745.1 Picea mariana
GTACAAGTTGGTGCATGGTTGATGCACTTGTTTATGGTACAGGTTGATTACATGTTGAGGTACAGGTTGATACATAGTTGATGCATAGTTTAGGTTTATTGGTACATGTTTATAGCGGTATATATCACAATGATAGTGTGACAGTGGTTCCATCATTCTACTTCTACTTCATGGAGGTTCGATGAGGCAAGGACAGGTGGTTGTAGCCACCTTCCAGTTGTAGTCGGAGAACATAGGGGGTTGTAGCCTCCTTTTGGTTGTAGCCAGAGAATTGGGGAGTTGGAGCTTCCCTCAGATTGTAGCCTAAGAAACTAGGGTGTTGGAGCCTCCTTCCAGTTGCAGCTGGAAAACAAAGGAATTTGGTGTTCCTAATTAATGTAATTCTTCAAGACATATAAGATAAAGCATTATGTGGTTTTCTCTCGATTTGGGTTTCCATGAAAAACATTGGTGTACTGTGTATGTGTGTGATTGTTCATTTCTTATTGCTCGTTATTGGATAATAATTCTACATTGATATAACACTTGGATTATTCGGAGAAAAAGGATTATAATTATGCTATTACTGATTCACCCCCCCTCTCAGTAATCCAACAGCTCCCTGCAAGCTGCCAAGAATGTGCAGTTCCATTGCCTTATCTATTGGGATATGGAGTCTTTATAAAAACAAACAAAAAAAAGAAAAATGATATTTAAAATGACATGGGAAACCTCTCATGGCTTTAAGTAACAAACTTTTTCATAAAATTCTCATTTACAGGGCTACCAAAAACTTCAACATCCTCCAAATTTTGTAACTTGTAAGTGTTATTTGAAAAAACTTCAGAAAATTTGAAGGGGGCGATCCATAAGGCCTCAAATTTATTGTGCTTTCCTTTATCCTGCTTGGGCACATCCCATTTTAGTACTAGATCTCCCAACTAGAAATCCTCCTTTCTTACTTTTCTGTCAAAAGCCTGCTTGATCTTTTGTTGATATTGATGTGCTTTGTCCAGTAATTGCTCTCTAGTTTGTTGCACTTCCACCAGTTGTTGTATCCTTATGATCATATCATCAAGCTCTCCTTGGCAGTCTTGGAATAATTTTTCCACGGGTAAGGCCAGTTGAGAAGGAAAGATGGCCTCAATTCCATATACAAGCTAAAAGGGAGAGACACCAAGAGATATCTTTGTTGTCACTATATCGGCCCACAGAGCAAACTTGAGCTTTGAATCACGTGCTTTCTTATTGTCCTCTAACAATATTTTGATGATCTTTACAAGGCTCTTGTTAGAGGAATCTGCTAGTCTGTTCCCCTAAGGGTAGTAAGGAATTGAAATCAATGCAATCCCAAACTACTCACAGAATTGAATCAACAGTTCGGCCTTAAAGGATGCAACATTATCAATGACAATGTTTTTCGAACAGCCAAACCTTGCTATAACATCCTCAAGAAAACCAATGATTACCTTGTGAGAGGCGCTCTTTGTGGGGATAGCTTCTATCCACTTGGTAAAGTAATCTGTGGCAATCAAGATCCACCTGTGTTGACCACTAGAAGGTGGATGAATCTCCCTGATAAAATCTAGGCCCCACTGCTTAAAGGGTCCTGAAGCCACCACAGGCTTCAAAGGTAAGGACTTGAGCTGTTGTTTTCCTGAGAATTTCTAACACTTGACACAAGCCTTGATTTTAGCACAAACATCAGTGAATAGGCTAGGCCAGAAATAGCAAGCTCTGAGAATCTTGTAGGTTGTGGTTCTATAGAAGTGATGTCCCCCACACAAACTATCATGAAAGTCAAAAATGATTTTTTTGGCTTCCTATGGGTCTAAACATCTCAACATCACCCCTAGAGGATCTTTCCAATATAAAACTTGATCAATGAGGCAATATTTAATTTATCTGAGATTTAAATCTCTTACTTTGTTTTTTTCGATGCCATCAGGAGGCTATAATTTTTGTAGAAAGAAAATGATGTCCTTGTACCAAGCACATTTTGCTAATGGAGGGAAGGCTTGAGAACTCGTATCAGACAAATCACCCTGCTGATTTTCTAAGCAAGTGTTGATTAAATTTACCCCCAAGGCTTTGCAATTAGTTTCAGCCGGCAACTTGGCTAAAACTTGAACCTTAACCAACTTAGTGCATCTTATCTCCAAGTCAAATTCAAGGATTTTAGCAATCCATTTGCTCCTTCTCCCATCTATGTCGGGCAGAATGAGAATATCCTTCATAGAAGTTGAAGGGACATATGTAATGACTTTTGAATGCAAAACATAGACCCTGAAGGATTTGAGAGTCTTAACCAGGGCATAGGCCTGTTTTTCCATGATGTCATATTTCAGCTCTGCATCTCTCAATGCCCTGCTGAAAAAGGAAATGGGCTTCTCGAACCCTTCGTCATTATTTTGCAACAAAATGGTTGCCATGGTGTCAAATGAAGCAAAGGAGAAAATCATAAAATATTTGGAATAATTAGGACTGATGAGCACAAGTGCTTCGGTCACAACCTTCTTTATTTGATCGAAGGAACTACAAGATTCAGCAGTCCATTTGATTATGTTTCCTTTCCTCAACATGATTGTAATTTCCTTCACCAGTTCAGCAAAATTAGAAACAAACCTTCTCATAAAATTAATCTTCCCCAAGAAAGATTGAACTTCTTTCTTAGATCTAGGGATTGCTAAGGTTTGGATGGCTTCCACCCTGCTGGGATCAATGTTTACTCCCTCGACTGATACTATGTGCCCCAGTAATTTTCCCTCCTTCATAGCAAACAATGACTTCTTGGGATTCAAGGAGAGACCAAATTTTCTGCATTTTTGGAAGACCTTTCTCAGATGCTGACAATGTTCTTTATCAGTCCTGGTGAAAACTGTAATGTCATCCAGATAAATGACTACAAATTCATCCCTTTCCCCATTAAAGGCGATGTCCATAGCGCGTTGGAAAGTTTCTCCTGTGTTCATCAATCCAAAGGGCATCTTGGCATACATGAATGTACCCCATGGAGTGGTGAATGTTGTCTTCTCTCTGTCCTTGGGTAAGACATAAATCTGATTGTAGCAAGAAAAGTTGTCAATCATGGACATCCTGGATGCACCTGTCACCCTCTGCAATATGTGCTCCATTTTTGGCAATGGGTAATTATCTTTCTTGGAGCTTCTATTTAGGTTCCTGAAATCAACAAAAAGTCTGATTTCTCCATTCTTCTTTCTCACTAGGACCAAGTTGGCCACCCATTCAGAATACCTCAAAGGAACGATAATCTGGGCATCTAAAATCTTTTTTACCTCTTTTTCCATGATAGGCAGCAGCATAGGGTTGATCTGTCTCAGTTTCTGCCTAAATGGATTGAACTCTTCCTTTAGTGGGATCTTACGCTCAATGATGCATGTGTCATATGTTATGAGATCCTCATAAGTCCAGGAAAACACATCAGCAAACTCCTTTAATAGCTCAACATATTCAGCCCTTTGTTCCCTTGACAGATTGCTCGACAACTTGACAAATTTTGGATCTTTCTCTATACCAATGTTGCATTCAGTTACATCAGCATTATCAATCAATCCTTTAACTTTCACTGCCACATCATTTCTATCAAATAGTCTTTCCAAAGGAACAAGTCCCTTTGGAATGTGATTTCTAGGTAGCTGAACAATATGGTGATTAGCGATTTGTTCCAGAAAACATCAAACGAGGATTACTTTCAGAATCCTGATCTTGATCAATTGTAGTGCAGAAAACTCATCAATAGTCTCAAGGAATATTTTGATCTCAAGATCATCCTCAAATAATTTCCAATTCTTGACATTGTTAGGTATAGAGGGTCTGTAATTTACTTCTACATCATACCTGAGCTTTGGTGGCAAAGGGACTCTTAAATTACTTGTTGAAACAGCCAGAGAATCAGCCATGATATTTTCTTCTCGTGGAATAAATGAAATGTTGAAAGCTAGGAAAAATTTGTCAAGAAGGTCCCACGCTTCATTTCTATAACTTCTTAGCCTAGGGTGCTTAGCTTGGTAAAGACTTTTTAATTGATGGACAGTTAACTCAGCATCCCCAAATACTGATATCTCTTCAATTCTCATGTCTTTTGCAGCCCTCAAACCTAAGACGAGAGCTTCATACTCTGCCAGATTATTGGTAGCTATGAATTCTAACTTGTAGGATAGAGTTATAGTCTAATGAGCAGGTGAAACCAGAACCACTCCAACACCAACACCTTCCTTAGAAAAAGCTCCATCGAAGAACATTTTCCACATGGAGGTGATAGGAGGGGAATTTTCACAAAAAGTAATAGGCCACTTTTTTATTTTGAGAGGAGGTTCAGGAGTGTCGGTGAGTTGAAAAAAACTAGATCCCAAATTTGTTTCAAGAGAAAAGATAGGATGGTTTGTGGGGTTTTTTTCATCACTAATCATGTAAGCCAACTGAGCTTCCCTGTAAAGTCTCATATGCTCACCCCCAAACACCGAAATGGTAACATAGGTGAGGTCCATATGCAAAGTTCCCCATAGTGTTTTTATCCAAGATCTAGATAGAAGCATCTCGAACTTAGGGGGAACATCAGCTACCACGATGTCCATGAGCATGATTTTAATTGGAAGCTGGAACACAGATATGGCCAAGTCTTTGATAACCCCAAGGCACTTGACCTTCCTAGAGTTGAAAGAATACAGGTCGTGGTAGGATTTTGTAATCTCCAGACCGAGCTCTTCCATAACAATCTTAGGCATAATATTGTGAGATGCCCCTGAATCCATAAAATAGTTGTGCAGCACCTTGTCATGTATGTTCATTGAAGTATAGAAGGGAGGGGATGAATCATCTATATCTTCTACCAAAGTACCTAGGATGACTGCAGGCTTCTCATCTAAGAGGTTTACTGAGTCTGTGGAATGAGATGAAGGTTCGGGATGCAACATTTTGGAAAGGCACCTTTTGAAGTCTTCATGCTTGACCAGCTCTAAAATGGGTAGAGGGATTCTAATATTTTGTATTTCATGCTCAAAGATGAAAGAGGAGGGGGGCTTTAGAATTTCTCTCACTTCTGGAACAGGACCTTTCACCACTGGTGGGGGGGTCTATGCCTTCTTTTCCTTGCTTTGGTATGCAATATCTTTAGCAGGTTTTTCTGCTCTGGTAGGTCGATCAGGGATGTCTGGTTTCCATTCTTTCTATTTGGACCTCAGATTATATCTATTTGGAGTGTGGTTGGTTTTTTCCCCTTTACTCAGCTCATTTAGTCGGTTGTCCATTAGAGACTCCTCATATGCAAATTGAGTTAAATGGGGAAATGAGGAGGTATCCCCAAGACAATGGATTTCAGCATCAACCTCCTCTTCCTCTTCCTCTTCTTCTTCATCAGTGACAAGGTTATTTTGGAGAGGGGCTTGAATTCTTTGATCATCCCTATCCCGACCTCTTAGATCTCTTGGGAGTATCTGAGGAGCATTATTAGGTCTCCTGAAGGTACCTCTGTTATCAGGGTTTTGAGTACTTCTATAGGATTTCCTTGCTTCAAGTTTGACCTTCTCCATATAAGCAGAAAGAGATTTTACTAATTTTATAAGATCATCATCTTCAGGGTGGGCAGTAGAGGAAGAGGTTGAAGTTTCAGACCTTCCCCTTATTTTGTCCCTGTCAGCCTTACTCCTAATCTCATCAACTGCCATAATATTGGATTCTACCTCAATGGTTGCATCTTTCATATGAGCCAAGGAGGTAGCTTTCCTTTCCCTTAACATGAGGCAGAAATCAGGATCAAAAGAAATAGAATAAGTAATCTTTGCAAAGGTTTTTGTAGGCTTAACCTCAGTGGGAATTTTTCTATACATTTTATTAAATCTCTTTGAGAAGTCAGAAATAGATTCCCCTTCCTTTTTCTTCAGTGATCCAAACTTTGTAATATAGTAAAGGAAATCCTTTACATCCCCCCAATTCTTTAAGAAGGCTTCATCTAGGGCTTCAATCCCATCGATAGATCAAGGAGGCAAGGCCCTAAACCACTTCCTAGCCTCGCCCTCAAGGCTATGAACAAAAATCTTCATCCATACATCTGCATCCATGATGACATGACAATCTGTAAAACTATAAAAGGATTCAAGGTGCTCCTCTGCAGTTACGTCTCCCTCTCCTGTGAACTTGGGCAACTGCTTAAGGTAGCCATCCATTGGGAGGGCATTCAAAGGTTGAGGCAAAACAAGAGGGGCATACTTGGCAGCTATTATATCTTCCATTCTAGTCCTGGGGGATTTTCTCCTGCCATTGGAGTGTGAACAGTAGGAGAAGCAGGTGGATATGGAGTTCGGACAGGTGAGACTGGAACTGTGCTTCTGGGGGGAAAGGGAATCAGTTGAGTGTTTGAGAAAAAGATTGCAGAGCTAGTAGGAACAAAGGTTTCTCTTGCAGCAACTCTAAAAGGAGGAGGAGTAGTAAAGCCAGGGGTGGGGAAGTATCCTATGGTCTTGGGTCTGAGCCACGGTACAACTTCATGAGAGACAGGAGTGTCTAAGATTTCTCTTTCCAAAACGAGGCCAAAAAAAGAGAAATCAGCCAGAAAACTTCTGAAATTCAAATTTTTGGAAACTCCAACATATGGGATAACAGGAGAAACAGAAATAGTAACTGGGGTTTCTGGAGGAAGATTACGAAAATTACCAGAATCACCTGGTTCAGAAGCTGAAGTACCTTCTTAAGGGGTCTTTCCTTTCCTGATAACTTTCTCTGGGTTAGCGTCGGGCGTGGTTAGAGGCAAATATGGATGAGACCTCATGTGTCTGCCTTTCGGAGCTAGCTGAAACAGTGGATTCTGACCAATGGAGTCACCAGACAGTGGAGTCTCCAAGTGCAGGTTGCAATCTTCAATGGTACTAAGTTCTGATGCACCTTCAAAATCAGTAAGCTTTGTCGTTCTATCCCAGGGAAAATCTTCAATTCGTCCCCGGCAATGGTGCCAGAAATGTTAGCACCATAAGTCACCTCTGGATTGACGCAGAGGTAAGCCCAGTACCCATTAGGTTATATGTCACGATTAATGGATTTAAAGAGGTCAAATGGGGTAGACTCAAGAGAATAGCGTTTTAACTCAGAAAATTGGGGCGGTATGCACAAGAAAATAAGGCTGGATCAACTTCAGCCAGTAAGTCATAGTAAGGGTGAGTAGGAGGAAGAAATTGAGGAGAAGATGTAAAGTTTTTCTCTGGACATCAGGTCTTCCAGCATGCCTAAGGAGGAAAAACTCTGAAAACAAGATCCTCTTGAATTCGGGGTTTCAAGAAACTGAAAATGCTATAACTGCACTGCAATTAAACATCCATTACAACACAGTCACCACAATCCATGTGAATCCTTCGATCATGAACATTCAGTATCAAACATAGATAAGATGGAAAAATAAGTTGGCTTTCATTAAACAAGAAATCTCTTATCAAGTTACATAACCAAAGAACCAAAGCTTCATTAAAACATTACAATACGGGAGCTTAGCTCAACCCTCCACCTTAGAAAAATTATCAAAATTGAGTATATATACTCAAAATTGTTGCAACTACCAGGAGCGTGATCGGACCCCTGCATTCAAAGATTCCAGTCGACACTCGCTCTATCAGACTGTGCGGGCATTCTTCTATCAGATGCGATCTCAAATCAGCATGGGTTTTGCAGGAAAATCTGCTCGCAGGAGTACCACAGGTTGATGGTTCAGTCCCCACAGCCGGACCTTCCATACCTTCCATTTATGGAGTGAGCTGAGGTTTCAACCACCACTCCTTTTTTCATTAAATTCCTTCATCGGGATCAGGATGGGACTTAACACCAAGGGATCTATTATGCGTTGTTAGCGGCCCTTCGAGTCACCTGGCACCTTGAAACCATAATGGTCTCATTCTTTAACTCACATGGGCATCTTCAGATTTTGTTGCAGGTCTCATGAAATTCACACTATTTCCTTCGCGCTCCCAAAGCTCCTGGTGCCAGCTTCTCCTTCACCGCATTTGTCCTGCATGTGACCTCGAGCCATGACCATGGGCCCAACTTCTGGGTGCATCATGATTTCGCATCTCAAGGGCCTTCACATCACTTCACTACACTCTCCTGATACCCGATATTGTGAAATTTCCCTTATTCAGATCGACGGTCGGATTTTTTATGCATATGATGGCCATGATTGCTCCCAAAACTCCTGAAACTCACTTTTGTGAACCATCAGATCAGCCACCACCTGTCCCTATAAGATCCACGGTCCAGATCTAACTTCATCGTTTCGGGATTTCGCATCTCAGGAAGTTGAAAGGCTACTCACCTCCCTTCTCTCGATTTATGAATCTCTGACTTCACCAGAGTCAGATCAACGATCCATGGCTTTCCTCGAACCAACGGCTCAGATCAACTCACAATTTCACATTTCGTGAGTCCTCACGACTATGCCCTTGGACTTTTTTGACTCGTGAAACCACGAAATCATTGATCCTACACCACGTGCCCTTCTGAATTGAACGTTCTAGATCATTTCACGAGTTTGGACTTCGCGAGTTCTAACAACTCTTGCCTCTGCACTTCCCAAGTTCCGAAATCGTGAAATGTTGATCTTTGGCCATGTGCCCTTCTGAATTTAATGGTCCAGATCATTTCACGAGTTTGGACTTCATGAGTTCTAACGACTCTTGCCTTTGCACTTCCCAAGTTTCGAAACCACGAAATGTTGATCTTTTTCCACGTGGCCTTCCCAGCGCCAACGGCTAGGATTGACCTAGCAACTTCAGACCTTTGTCTGACGTTAAACTTCGCGCAAATTTATGATCCCAGTCGCCTGAGGGCCACAAATATGAACTTCAAATGGAATCTCCTCTGCTGAAAATTGGACTTGCTCACTCACTTGATTTGAGTCCTTATCAGACCACTCTAAGTGTTGCGCTTTGTGCTCATGGCTGCGGCCTGTGTAAAATAAAAACTTGGACGGCTGGCAAGGGTTCAGGAAAATAGAAGGATCAGTGACAAAGGTAACGGAGATGAGTTCTTAAACAAAAAGGGGAAAACAAAACGAATTTGTCGGTTGAAGGGGAAAATTTAAAGACATGGCCTACAAAAGAGAGAAAAGCAGGGCATGGGCATAGACTCAGGTATAAACCACCAACTCACAGGACCCTGACAAGTTCATGTGATAGCAATATGTAAAAATCCAATCATTATGGATAATACGTGATTCCATACATGTTAATGATCTGGGAAATTGTGATACTAGTGAACCTTGATATGAGTTTGCATTACATATACAGTGGTAATTGGTAACATATGGGAAAGTTGACTAGTTAGTTCAGAAAGCCATGTAAGGTGTAAGAGCTTAGAGATATGCACATTGAACAAAGCTTGGTTCCATGGGATTAGAGCTTAAGGAATGGGAATTATACGAGTAACTGCATGGTATCAGTAAGGTATAAGCAATAGATATGATAGATTAGATATTCACATTTAATTAGTTTCACGAGCTTGGTTGACCGATGAGATTCATGGAATAAGCAGAAAATGTGCAATGCTAACTTTGATAATGGCATAGATAGGGTAGAAGTAAGAGCTTAAACAAAGATATTATTATGTGCTACATGATACAGATGAGTAGAAGCATAACAAGTAGCATACAAAATATGGTATAGTTACAATGGTCAAATATGGCTAATTACTTACAAGCAATTACATGAATACATAGCTTACATGATACTATAGGTAATGGCATAATCAACATGTATTAATCAAACAAGCTAGTAACATTGTATTCAATATGGTAACATCACTTGAATATGTAATGCTATAGACTCATACTAATATTCAAACCTTATGGTGTTAGAAGCTAGGTTTCATCACTTATATTCCCGTAATCATTGACACTATAACTAGTAACCACTATCAAGGCTCATATGTGGTATAAACTTTGATTTACACAAGATATTAGATATGGAAACTTAATAACAAGGATAACAAGTAAGTGTTTATGCTATTCTAGTTACACTTCCATTGAATTGATCAAAGTAATGATAGAACAAGGTTGTTTGTATCACTAATGTTGGTAATTGGTTTGATTACTCCAATCATCTTTCAACAGGTTATCTCTATAACTATGATAGTTTGAACATCACTATTAGAGTATATAACTATGATGTGTTAATTAGGTGAATATTGTGTGATATTAAACATGCTTGATTAGTTGTAAGTACAGGTGTAATCATTGAGTTGTGTTTTCTACATAACATCTTATAGCTTCTATTACACTTAGTTGGAACAAGAAGCTCGTATCTACTAGTAACTCTTATTACACCATACCATGGATTTAGTTCACATGTTACAAGCATTCAAACTACTAGTATCTCTAAAAGTAAACCCATATCCTAGTGTTCTTTATTAATATACGTCATCATATCAAATACTCGTGTTCCATACTCATCAAACAACTTGGAATACTTATGGAACTAGATCAGGTTCATGAAAGCATAGTGATTATGACATAGATCTAGAACGCTTGAATAAGATTAGATATGTGATATAACTAACCAATAATAGAGCTCGGATTGGATAGAGATGGTGGTAAATCCATGTAATGATTACATGTTGTATTTACCTAATATATGATGCAGAGTGAATAGACATTACTTGTAAAGAACATGAAAAACTTGGTTACTCATCTTCTACATGCATTGTTTTCATAATAATTACAGCTTAGTATAAATGTGAGTTCATTGGTTTGATCTGCTTGGGTACTGTGATTACGGAAAGAGCACATACTCTTATCATAGATACTTCTATTTCCATATCTATTAAGTTTTGTACTAATTAAGAGTAGCTTATAGACAATCATGTAATTATAATGAATGAAAGTTGTCATATTTTATAAGTGTGTTGTGTAATGTTCTATATGGTAATCATACTATAGCTAAGGATACTAGATTCCTAAGTATTAACATGATAACCACTAGTATTGAGATTCATATTAGGTCTATTAGTAACCAGTATGCACATAATATATAGGAATACAAGACCTTTCTTATATGTAAAACAGATACAACAAGCTTATCATAGCTGTGAAAAAGTGGAAGCTATATATACCTCATATAATCTCTTGCAAGTAATGGAAATAGTATAAATATGATCATACACGTTGATTATGTTAAATATGTGACTCGTAATATCTATCAATACTAGTAGATCATCAGCTTTCATTAGTATCAATCCCATTTATTTACTAGCTATAACTCCATATTATAAAGTAATCATAATGGATGCTCATTACTAGTAACATGTAAGCTAATTTGAGATCATGGTAAAGTAATGGAGTTGATATTGAATATCATGTGTGTTTAACTTATAGTGTATACTAATCACTCTTTGAACTTATATGGGAATAGTGATCAGCTATAGTTACAACTTTAATCATAAGCTACTAGTCTACATGTTTACACTATTGGTCTATCAGTTATGTCAAATTACCTTGTGATTACTATTGTTACATTCATCTATTATACAAAGGTTGCATATTGCACTCAAACCAATTGAACCAATGAGATAGTGATGTTTGATTACCATCAGTACTACTCTATCTTCTACCTATTGAATACATGAATAATTTGAAAGGGTATAGAGCTTGGTTAGTAAGCATCGATGATGAGCATTTTCTATATAAGTAATGGGAATACAGCTAGGTTATACTTATAATAGGGTGTTGGAAATCATTCTAATAATTTACCCTTTTTATACAGTGTTTGCTCTACTCATATATGTGCTTTTCCATGTATATACCATGGACTTGATAGTGTTGTGATTTTGTTAAGCTGCATATTCCTTATATGTGGTGTATTAGTTGTCTGCTTATTCATATTCCCATATTCATTGCATACATATACAACCCAATAAGATCAATTAAGGAATATAGTACTAATAAACCCATAGATTGAGCTCATTGTACTATACAGGACACCATTGATCTAGATTCATACTTTGGTTTACCATGTTCCATATTATGGAATAAAGGGAAATCTAGTGTAATGCCTACTACACAATGGGAATACAAGTAAATGAGATAGTAGAACACATATCCCTATAAGATAGAACATTATTGGGCATATACCACAACAGTTAAGCTTAACTAGTATTGATTCCCTATGAAATATGGGTAATGAGTAAGAACAAACTAGGTAGAGTAAGAGTATCCATGTTATATAGGTCATGATTAGCCATGTGTTCACGCATGTTATATGAGTAAAGCTTCACCTACTATCTCTATTATATGCATAAAATCTAGTGAACTTACTAAGTTATACATATCAATGGGATTACAACACACCATGACTCTCATGTAAGCTCTAATAAAGCGAGATATACAAGTAGATAATACAGATTGAAAAAAGAGCATTCCATATCTATTCAATACTTGATTAGGTATAAGATTATAGACCATAAGGTTACTCATATTCAATAACAGAGAACACATATCCATAAGTAATACAGAGTATAAGCTATGTTCAATTCAAGCATAATAAATGAGAACATGTATTATGATCTTGAACAAGGAGCTTGCTAGGTATATATGTGTGTATAATCAGTTCCTAAGCTTGATACCACTCATCTTGATTATTGACCTTGTATCTATAGTTTATTTGGATTATATAGGGTGTACTAATCCCGTATAAATATTGGAACAAGGGGATATTACTTGTTGGAATACTGAGTGCGAGGGTGAATCAGTATGAGCACTTTTTACCACTTTCAATGACAATATATAAACTTCAAATTTACCAGTAGTATATCATTTATGATTGCATTCAAAATATCATGAGCATATAACCATAAGAAATAACATCACATCAAATAACCACATGAACAGTACACTAGAATTTACGTGGAAACCCAAATGGGAGAAAACCATGAAATTCTTTCTTATATATCAAATATCACATTCATAGGAAGCACCAAATTCCAAATTCTCCAGCACCAAATGGAAAGAGGCACCAACCCCCTATTTACAAGCTCCAACCTAAAGGAAGCTAAAACTCCTTGAATTCTCCAGCTAAAACTGGAAGGAGGCTCCAAACCCTTGATTTACACGCACCAACCTGAAGGAAGCTCCAATTCCATGAATTCTCTAGCTACAACTAGAAGGAGTCTATGACTCCCTGATTTACAAGCACCAACCTGAAGGAAGCTCCAACTCCCTGATTTCTCCTTCTCCAACTGAAAGGAGGCTACAACCCCCTTTCCTTGCCCCATCCTATTGCCCTGAAATATAAGTATAGACTCATTGTCACTATCACTGATCAACTTGTAATTTCCACTTTCATTGATACATCAACCAACCAGTCACTTTCACTGTCACATCAACCAACATGCCACTGTCACTATCACATCAACATGTAACTGATGATCAACCTGTCATTATCTCTATCATTGTCACTGTCTCTATCACTGATATACCATCATCAACCAATTGTAACCAGGTCCACTCACATGGATACCAAAACCATCACCATAACATAAACATCAACCATGTACAAGAACATGTACCAGAACCTATACCATACCATGTGCATCAACCATGTACCAGAACTGGTACCATACCATATACATCAACCATGTACCATGTCGCGTACATCAACCATGTATCAAAATTGTACCATCTCATGCATCAACCATGAACCATACCATGTACCAAGATCACCAAGAAGTGCCTCTAGAAATGTACCATATCATCATCAACTCATGAACCAAAACCAGTACCATAACATGTGCCTCAACCATACAACATATCACTCATGATATGTCTCAATCATGTCGTACACCATGTACCATAAGATATCATCAATTAAGTGCCTCAAACATATGATAACATCACCACGATGTATACCAAATCAGATACCAAGATAGCGAAGATATACTTCTAGCAATGTATCATATCATCACAAAGGTGCACCATATCATGTACCATCATCATCAAGACATGCCTCGAGCACGTACCATAAACATAACCCTCAATAACACATGTAAAGCATACCTATGATCCTATAGTGGACCCGATACATGATATTACAGACATGTATCTCTTCCTCAACTTCAACAACAAGAGAATAGCATCTTCATCAAACTTTACCTCAATCTCACGAGACTAGTTTTGGATTATTCACAAACCCTAACTTTCAACAAGCATAACTTTGTACCTTCCTGAATTTTAGCCTATTCTAGAGAGCAAACTTGTACA